>NW_020769329.1:3311004-3323280 GCF_900518735.1 Pseudonaja textilis | reverse complement strand
GATAGATAGATAGATAGATAGATAGATAGATAGATAGATAGATAGATAGATAGAGACACAGACAGGCATGTTTATTTTTGACAAATATCATAATATTTGGTAGTAATTTGGCTGTCCTGTTCCTAGGGAAGTTTTCAGGTTTCTAATTTTAATATATGAGATTAGTATGATTTCGGCCAAGATATGCCAACGGGAGTTGTATACTTTCTTTCTCCTCACTAGTTATATAGTATAATTTATGAACTAGCCATTAAAGGACATTAGCCCTGAGGAATTTGAGTCAGATTGTTTCAAAGTATTTATTAAATTGATGTTTGTATTATTTCCTCTGTATTATTTCCTTTAAAATTGCTTTTAATATAGATTCATATGATCTGAAGAGAAACCAGAGTATTAAAATAGAGATAAAAAGGATGGGGAAAAGACAGCATATCAATTTCCAGCTTGTCCATCAAAGAGCCTAGAAAGAAGATCTGATTAACTAAGGCAGAAAATACCTTACTGCAACTTAAAAAAAAATACATTATTTACTGCTACCCTTTAAAGATCTGCATGGCCTTACTGTGTATATGAATGTTTGCATGAATGGCTTTATTATGCTGTTCATATCCTGGAGGCTTTACCTTGTCATCGTGCATTCTTTTCTTGTGTAATCTTGTGTAAGCACTTTACCTTTGCTTTATGGTCCCGAGGCTTCATTTTAGTCACTATTATAGTCTGAACAGTTATCAGAGTGACAGATTCTTGTTACTGTGGTTTTAAACTGGTTGTTCATTTTAGAAGCATCGTGTCACAATTACAGCTTAATTTTTTAGTTGGGCAGTTCCTCTACAATGGATTGGTGTTTGTTTTATCCTCAAAATAAAAGAATCACTCTATATTAATACCAAGTATTTGTTGATGAACCAAGGGTCTCCTCAGGTTCCCATACTAAATATACATTTTTAAAATCTTTACTGTGCTGTGTAATTTATTATGCATTAGATAGCATCACAGGCTTGCTGTTATTAAGGAAGACTCAGTCTTAATTTTATCAAACATTGTAAAGCTTTCAGAGAGGTATCATAGTTCATTGGAAAACAATACTAAAAGAATTAGAATGCAGTAAGTTTTATTGGAATCAATTAAAATGTCAATACTTTCCACCTGACCTTAATGTAACCTAGAACTTGTACTAAATGTAGCCTAATTTAATTTGCATAATAGTCTTGCAAATCATTTTAAAGTTTATGCTTTAATTATGCTTATGATTCTTTTTTAAACCATTCCAATCTACAATACACTGGAACACTATATATCTTTTTTTCTGTGTTTATTTTTTTGGAGGGGGTTGTTGTTTATAGAGGATTTTTTCTTCTATATGTTTTGAAAAATTCACCTAGCTTTTAAAAAAAAACCCTTCTCATTACTGTGCAACATCTGCACTGAATCTAATAAAAATATTAAGGATTTCATGACACTAGGAGGACAAAAATATCATAAATGATTTAATCATGCTTCACTGAGTTTCTTTCTCTTCTATGCACTACAACTCCCAAACCTGTTGTGGATTATATTACTAGCTGTGATAGGAATACATCTGCTCAACTGAGATTGGTGAAATAGCTACAAGCATTTTTTAGGTGTTTAATATGACTCTGGTAGCACATATGTCAAATAGATCCACTTGAATAACTATAATACATTTTATGTTGGTATGTCTTTAAAAACTTCGGTTTATTTAAATCACGTAAATAGCAATAGCATGTAGTCTTATACACCACTTCACAGTGCTTTTACAGCCTTCTCTAAGCAGTTTACAGAGTCACCATATTACCCCTACAATCTGGGTCTTCATTTTACCCACCTCAGAAGGATAGAAGGCTGAGTCAACCTGGTGAGATTCGATCTGCCAAATTGCAGTCAGTCAGCAGAAGTAGCCTGTAGTACTGCACTCTAGCCACTGCACTACCATATCTCTTAAAGCTTATATTTTCAGACTCAGTCCATGAATGGCATTGAACAATCCAGCCAAAGTTCAGGTATTTATTTGCTCACAACCAATTGACACAACCGATTGACAGAATGTTTCAAAGTGATTTGCCATTGCCTTCTTCCTGCAGATGAGATGGGACTAGAACTCACATTTTTATTGGTAGCATTCTATGTGCCAAATGAAGAACAAGGGAAATTTTTTAAAGACCTCCACCAAAAAATAATAGGCTTCGAAAATAGGAATATCTGCTTGATAGGTGACTTTAACTCCATTGCTGACCTTCAAAAAGACCATAGTAATGTGAATAAGAACAAGAAAGGGAAAAGAGAATTTTCTATGTTCTGTAAGCATATGATGAAGGAACTAAACTTAATAGACCTATGGAGAAAACTAAATCCAGAAGAGAAACAGTTTACATACTATTCCAATCCGCACAAAATTTGGACCAGAATAGACATGGCTTGGATGGACCCGGAATTGGCTAATGAGATAAAAGAAATTAAAATCTTACCAAATGAATGGGCTGACCACAACCCAATACAATTAATTTGGAGAGATAGGAGAAAAACAAAGAAAAGATGGACATTAAATACTCAGTTAATAAATGATGATGGGTATATCAATAAGCTGAAAGAGGAATTAAATTATTTTCTAAAAGAAAACAATAATGAAGTAACCACGAAACAAAACATATGGGACACAATGAAGGCAATTATAAGAGGAACAACAATCTCTTATAATGCCATGAGAAATAAAAGAACACATGCCCAACAAAATGACAGAATGTTGCCTGAATAAACCAATACCACTATCACCCTAAAGTATATAGCCACAGAGATTCTAGGGAGTGGCTATCCTAATTTTCTGTCTTCAAAGAAGCTCTGATTGTGTTGCCTCTTGTTTCAACTCCCTCCCCACCATGGAACATGCTCCTTCTTCCTGGGAAACTACTGCTTCAGTGTAGTCCATTACATCACCTCCCCATTTATAGGCACCATCCATTCCAGATACAACTTCTATGTTGTAACAAATACAAAATAGTTTTAGTTTAAAAATGATATTTTCTTAAATATAATACAATGCAATTATGTACATTTTTTTCATTTCCTGATTTTCCTATACCATCCAAGAGTTTTTGTTTTTTCAAAACCATCTCATTTGTGATATTTGCAGCTTATATATCATTTATATGCCATTTGTTTTCTTCCTTTTCTGAGACATGTGTACGTTTCATAGAAACTTATTATCATGGTGGGCTAAGATTCAGAGTTAGAGGAGGGGACTGATGATGAGCAGTCAGTTCAAGAATCATCTTCAGCAGTACTGAAAAACAATGAGCAGCCAACTCCAGCACCATTAGATAGACTATTGTCTGAGCAGACAGAGGAGGGGAAGCAAAACAGAAACCAGGAGTCACAATAGCAATTGCTCTCTGAAGATGAGGGTATGGAACTACTGAAGGAACTCATCCGGTTTCAATGCGAGTAAAAGTGTTCTGCAAGACTGCTCACAGAGAAGAATATTTGCACCACTAAATGAGCTACACTGGGGCTGCTTATATTAAAATGGAGCAAGCACAGGCTCTTCGTGACAACTACTCATTAACTCCTACTCCATATGCCTTAATTCATGTACATCATAACCCTGATTTTGAACCTGGGTGGGCTAATAAATCTGCTACAAGTTTCACCTTTTTAAAAAAATGAAAAGTGCCTTTTTTTCCCTAATAAGTAGGATTACTTATCAGTCTAATCTAATTACACCAATTTAATAATCTAATACCATTTTGTTTCAGATACAACGTTTTTTTAGAAAGCAACAATTACATATATTTTTCCTCTTTGTTACTTTTATTTGGAGAATTCCACACAATTACTTGCATTTAAGAACTTGGGAAGAACATTTTTAATAAGTTAATATCAAAATGCAAACTGAATGAAATTCTTGGTCATTTTTGATAGCCACATCAAACATGATAGACATGATGACTTTGCTATTTTCTTACATTTAATCCTACGAATGGTGCTTCAGCAAAATTTACAATAAACAGAAGCAGTTAATTAATTTTAGATTTATGGAAGCCATTCTTTGTGGCAAACATTTCATTTAACTTAAAAGGTCAATCCCTACTTATTCTGCTGAGTACATTACAAGAGGTTATAGTAAAGTGAGACTTGAAAAGGCACATTGTACATGAAGGATATTTTTTGTATTTACATACCCATGTCACTACACCAATACCTGTTATGTACTGAAAGCAGAAGTGATAAAATCAGTACTCATGTATTATATTTTGTTGCCTTTTGTTGACCATTATAAAAGAAAAACCAATATGCTCAATTAATCTGTATATATGTTGTTCTGATGGTTCTCTTTCCTCTCTAATATCATTGACAACTTGATTTTGAAATACCATAAATAAAATATAAAATAAAATACAATATACTGATTGTTCCCCTTATGTCCCAATGTATATTTTAGAACCATGTTCAGTGTAGACTACTTAATATTTCTGCCTATCACAAAAGAATCTAAAACAGAATTGACCTGCAACACAGTGCCCTCTGGTGCATTAATAAAAGCAAAAGCAAAGGAATATAAATCTTTAGAACATAAAATAATCAACAATCCTCTTCCCAAGTGTATATTTAAAAAGCAGCTATGATTTGCATGCAAACATAAATAGTACAGGCGCACCGAGTTTTCTCCCAGTTCTTAAGAACAAAATGCTGGAAACATTCAACAACAAAACAATTCACAGCAAATGAATGACCACCTGTTCAAATGACTTCAAGACCACAAATAAGCCAAGAAATATCAATCAATCAGTTTCTTTCATAATCAATCTGTTTTTTAAAAAAAAAGATTCTAAAGAGTTACAGTACTGGTTTTCATCCATAATTAAAACTTGTTAACTATATTGTCTATTTTATCCCATTGGTGCTGTTTTCTTACTTTCCTCTTTTCAATATAAACAACATTTCAGAAACAAGTAGGAAATCCACAACACTTATTTCTAATATATACTAACATTTCAATGTGCAAACTCTCATCCTCCCAACCTGGAGGAATGGCATTAATAATGTTCACATTTTATGAGTCGGTATTGTTATGCCTAAAATTTCCTTATTCTTTTACACCCCCCAAATCCATGCTTTAACAGGTGATGTGTAAAAAACTAGTATATAACAAGTGATCTTTACCCATAATGCATTCTAAAACAAGAAGCCAATTTGCAGTCAACCAATTAAGCTATATGGTACAAACCTTCAAACCTGGGACTGACCTGTTTAAATTAGAAACTCTTTATTATTATTGCCTCAATTAGTGAAGTTAAACAGGAAGATATTTAAATGCTGAAACATTTTCTTCATGCTATTAAGAAATTGCTATACAATAGATTTGAATATCATAGGATAATCGATGCATCATACTCCATGTGTTTTGGGTGAAGATGATAGAAGATGATAGGAGTAGTAATCTTACATGTTTCAAAGAAATCACACTGAGAAAAGCTAGTTTGTTCTGACAGACAATTCTGAAGGTTCTCAACAAGCTGTGGTCATTCTGAAAGCAAAGAAACTAGCTATAGTATTTCTGAAATAAATGCATCAATATTTTATTGCTTTTTATTTCTAATTATTATTTAGAAAAAATATTGTGGAAAGGGGGTAGGGAAGTTTACATCCCCACCTTGATGTTCCAATCAGAGGATGTTTCTCTAAAGAAACTATTTTTAATGTTTAAAAATATTTTTTTTTAAAAAAAAAAAACTATTTGCAATCCAGGGAAAGCCTCCACTGATACCAACAGGAATGTAGCTATCTCAGAAACATCAGGGAACAAGTGTGGGCATGTCCTCTACTTTTGAAGTATGATTTTTCTCTAGCATCCTGTATTTTCTGAAAAAAAAGTGCATGCAAAGAAATAAGAAATATAAATCAAAAGTAGATTAGGAATTAAAATTAACTTTTTTCAGCAATACATGAAAGTCAGTCAACATTTTTGATCAATTTCAACAATGTCTTCACTCAACCACTTGATCAACCATCCCTCTAGTTCTCAAGAAGCCCCAGTTCTGAATAGAAACTTGGCTTCTTATATTCATATTTTTCCCTTTTCCTATTTAGATAAAGCTTCCCCAAAGCTTCACACTGCTCTTGTGATCCCAAATGCTTCATACCTGTAAATCTTGTATCTTGTGCTAAATCCCTGTTGGCTTCTGTCCACAAAATCTGTATATTCTGGGGAGCGATGGAAAGGTCCCTTATCAGAGAGAAGCCAGTCGAAGGGGCTTGTGGCATGCTGATCTGAACCAGCAGCAACCGCTAAAACCCAGCAATGAAGACTCAGGGCTATCCACTCCCATAGAGCCATCAGAGAGAACAATTCAGCACCAACACTGCATCGCCATATCATGCTTCCACTGGGGACTTAGAGTCTTCATTCTCTTAGCTGTCTCTTCACACCTACACAAAACACAAAGGAAAACAGATCAGCTCACTCTTATCATACCTGGCAAGCACCCTTCCTAAACAGTTGTCAAATAGCTAGAAACAGGGTGGCATGTCAAGGGGGAGAACCTTTCTTCTGTCTTGGACCTGTGACTGCATCTGCATCAGTGCATTATGCTTGTATAGGCATAAGGAACCATGTGCATAACAGTGCAAGTAAATGTCTTGAACCTGTGAAATTGTGTGTGCACATTTCCATTTGTATGCAAGCAGAGATGGGCAGAAATGAAGTGCCAGATGGAAAGAGCAATTTACTTTACTCCTTCTCTCTCTGTCTCCAGCAGACATTCATAGAGCATAAAGTCCCATTTCAAATAGTGGAGAGTACAGATCCCAAATATTCCATCCAGATTCAGTACTGATATCAGATTTTCAACAATTCTATCCCAGCATGGGTACAATATTCAGATCAGATTTTCAGTGCCCACTCCTCCCTCCCACCCCACTCCAAAATATTATGTTGATAGCACTGGGAAAACCCTTCATCAGTGAATGGATTCCCTTTCCTTCCTTTAACTTCCTACACTCCACCAAATTGGAGCTTCTCAGAAGGGACTAGCAGATTTTCTGGAGTAAGTTTGTTCAATTTTTAGAAGAGGTAAAAATCCAATTGAATGAATGGATATTTACTCTTACTATTAGCTAGTAATTTGTAATAATAAAGGTGATTATGCAAATCTGGGTTGCCCATTGAGGTAATCTAGAAGATTAGTAGTATTTATTGCTTAGAATACTAATAATCTTGAAGACTCCTAGAACTAGTACTGTGTGGCAGCAAAGTTTCTATTTCTGTTGCCATTTAGTTGTCATCCTTTTTTTCCAGTTCAGCCCACTGCTTTAGCTTTTAGCTCTTACTGAGATATGGAACATTAATTAACTTAAAGATTTTCAAAGGGCAGCATTAAAAAAATCCTTACTGAATATTATTTCAGTATAAATATAAATGGATAATATTTCACCTTCAATATTGAGTTTCACTGCCACAAATCAAGAACTGTGTTAGCAGAGGTTACAATTATATAAGAGCCTTGGTGGTGCAGTGGTTAGAATGCCGACTGCTGACTGCCAGCTGCCGGCTGCCTGCAATTTGGCAGTTTGAATCTCACCAGATTCAAGGTTGCCTCAGCCTTCCATCCTTCTGAGGTCAGTAAAATGAGGACCCAGATTCTTGGGAGCAATATGTTGACTCTGTAAACTACTTAGAGAGGGCTGTAAAGCATTGTGAAGTGGTATATAAGTCTAAGTGCTGCTGCTACTGCTATATTAAGGATACATAATTTGATCCTCCTGAGATGTTTTGGCCTTCAGTTACCATTGGACCTCATAACCTATAAAGAATTGTCCAAAACATCTGGAGGACACTAGCTTGGCTATTCACAAAGTAATAAGAATACAAATCCCAATTATGTAGTGTCTCACACATATAATATTTTTTTTCCAAAAATATTGCTTATTCCTGCCCATAACTGTACAATTATGCATGTCAAAGTATAAATATGGCACATAGGTCTATGTCAAGAACATATAATGTTGTATAAGTTCAGCTGGGAATCTTATGTCTGTTTGTTGACCTGATAACAAAGCTGAGCATTCTGCTATGTAATTTGTAGAATTGTCCTACACAGAATACAAACAGATATAATGAAAATTGTTAAGTGGATATTGTCTTCATTACCACAGAGCAATATTACAATAGCTTCCACTTCTTAATTTTTTGTTGCCACAGTTATTACTACTAGAGTCCTTCTATAGCATAGACCTTGAATTGTGCTATAAATATGAGCCTCTCTTTTCTCATTTGTTCTCTCAGAAACCTTTATATCTGTCATCTGACTTCTAGTCAAATAACAATTCTCCCATTTCCTCATCTTTTCCAATAGTTTTCATGTCATTCTTTCTCAGTGAAGAGTTTTTATTTTTCCCCTTCTTTATTGTTCTTTTCAAACGACTTCAGTTTCCCTTTTTTCATTTTAAGTTCAGCTCAAAAAAGATTATACTATAATTTTACTTTCAAGTATTGTTTGATATTTGCATAACAACTTTGATTCAAGTTTGGTTCAGGTTTGATGCCAATTTATCAGATATATTTTTCTTTCAGTAATTTGTGTAGTAATATACAAAAGAGGATGGCTGCTTATATGTTCTCTAAATCAATTGATGCATGAAGTTTTTTTTTTCAAAAAATAACTTTAGTTTATTACAAGTATTTAAAAATATGGGAAAATGCAAAAATAAACTCACTATACAAAATACAAAAAACCAATCTACACATTGTGTGTGTGTGTGTGTTTGTGTGTGTAAAGATAAATAATTAACAAACCAAAAAAAGAAAACAGAACAATCCATAAATTCAATTAAACAATTTTAAATTAAAAAAGCAACATTCAATTATTATAAAACATCATGAACTCTCTTCCAAAGACAGCATTTTTCATCATTTTATCATTAGTAAAAAAATACAGTACTTTAAAATTGATGAATTACTCAGTTGCTGAAACCATTCCTTAATACTTTTCAAGTATTTCAAAATATGATAATGCACAATGTAGGCAAAGTTGGAGAAAAAAAATAAAGTTATTTTAAGTAACTTAGAACTTTAAAATACTTATGTTATTCTACATTCAATTTATGCATTCTCTCCATCTTTTTTCTTCTATTCTCCACTATGCCCCCATCCTAATATAAATTGCATTCATTTGGGTCAAACTGATTCTGAGACTACTCACTTGTTTTCTTTTTCTAGAAGGAAAAAAGAATTGTAAAACCTCAGCAACTTTTTAGAAGTATATGCATAATGGGATACCCAAAGATTCTCATCCTATGGTGAGAAGATTATAGAATTGTACAAACACTGTGAATGTAAAGTATTTACCCTGCTTAGCTGCTTTTAGTTGCACATTTTAAAGATTGAGTTGTGGGATTTGAGATTGGGAATCAAATCCACTTGAGAATTGTTTGTTTTCTGTGTTTTTTTAAATTGCATTTAAAATGATTTGCCTTGTTGGAATGGGAAATAATGGTGTCTAGTTCTAGATAACACTGAGTAGCAACCGATATTAATGATATGATAGTTTAGAACTGGCCAATATTGGGTTTGCTGTTATTAGGGAATGCTAGAAGTGCATAAGCATAATTAAGGCTCCCTTTAGCAGCTGGATCGAATTCTTAATCTACATGTTCTTTTACTGGAAAACATTGGGTGAAAGCCTGAGCTGTCCAAAGTCATGATGAGCACTGAGGACAAATACCAAGACATCATCTGGCAGTGAACATAACATATGGAAGATTAAGACAAAAGAAGCAAATAGCATGAATTAACAAATGAAATACACAAAATACAAATAAATGGGTATTTGTGAAACCACAAGAGAGCAAAATAATGGTAGCAGATGTGTTGGAGATGAATTGATAAATATGTGTGGGAAGATTACAGATTTTCATTACAAAATAATGAAATAAGAAAATCTAAAATATATGCCAAGATGAATAATTGGTATCATATAGGCAATTGTGGGTCCATATAAAAGGGATTCTTAGCTTGATGATAGTTGCATGCCACATTCCTGGTATGATAATGATAATCCTAAGGGAACTATCATTTTGTTAAGTGACATAGATATGCAGAAATGCAAAATGAGAGTACAAAAAGGCTGATTAGGCTGTTCAAGATCTATCCAAGAATAAATCAGAATGGTGATTCTCTCAGATGACACAAGAAGATATGGAATGCAAAGAGAGATTACACAAAAACTGATTCAAATACCCAAGAGTAAATGAGAATGGTGATTCTCTCAATTTCTGCTTAGAAAAAAGTTTATTTGCTTCAACAATACGGATTTAAATTTAATTCTATTCTTTGGCATACATAGCAAAGGAATGAATATCTAAAAGGATATTACTCATATCCTTATGAAGTATTGAGAGAATTTGTGAAAATAGCAAAATCAATAAAGAAATCTTAAGATGTGCAGATACTGGTAGAAAAGTAATGATATACACTGTGAAGAAAAGATGTTTGTTAAAAGAAGTGAAAATGGTGTGTGAAAATGAAAAGAGATTAAACACAATGTGGAAAAATAAAATGTCACCAGAAACATAAAAGTAAATTGAATGCAGTGGGAATAAATCCTTAAGAGGTGCGCATAGAAAAAGAGACAGGATCAAGAATTAATGGAGGTGCCAAATGAATGTTTGCATAGAGAGATTAATGGTAATCACAAAATATTTTAAAGTGGCTTGGATATATGAAGAGGTAGTTCAAGAAAGGTTACTGCTAGTTAAAAGATACTATATGTCATCATCTAATAAAAATCCAACTCTGTTTCTTAGTCAAGGGAGTCAGTATTGTCTGAATATATGTTCATGGTAATGTGGCCAGCATGACTATATGCTGAGAAAATAGAAAGCCATTATCTTCCTATTCAAAGCTACCTATTTATTTACTTACATTTGTATACTTTCAAACTGCTAGGCTGGCAAAAACAGGACCTCACCCAGCCCAGTTTCTTACCCGTTGCTTTATATTCAACATATAGTATTAGAGGTTGATCTTCTTAGCATCTGTTCTGCTGATTGCAGAATCTTCTTGGTTTTAATCAAGCCCATCCAGTTCTTGCAACTATCAACTCATGATGTGGCAAGAAGTTTTGTTTTTCAGCCAGCTTATGTCTCAGTCTGATATTGACATGGGCTGAGAAGGAATCACTGACCCAATATCACCAATCTGTCTTTTGTACCTAACACAGAACTAGAATCCAGGTTTCCCTGCTCCTAGTCCAGTATGTTAATACTGTGCAAGGTAGGCACTGTAGAGAATATAGAGGGTGATCTATATGGAGAAAAAGAAGATCCTCCACCAAATCAATGAAAATATAAATTCATAAGGACTTATGAAGAGAGTAATTTGCAAAAATGTCTGATGCATGCCCTAATTATGAAGAAGATAAAAAGGGATGAAAGGAAGCCCATTCTGATTTCAAGATTCTGTTAATAAAGCATTTCTAAATAAGAGTTTTCAACCTACATGGTACATGTTTCTTGAGCTGGTCAATCTTGTAGGAGTGACAGGTACTGGATTGAATTTCACCAATTCTAGAGTGTTCTCACAATGCTTTGTCCTGGCTCCATTTCTGTTTGCTGAATCTTTAGCTCAGTTGTCTTGGGTATCTTCTGCTCTTCATTCACTTAACCTATCTGAATGTAATATGTGGTATGCTGTTACTTAAGCTATGTTTCTATCCAAGGGAGAGTTGAAGCATCTTGTAATCTCATTTATGGAGTATTTCCTTTAACCCATTTTGTAATCTCATTTATGGCTTACTGCTCTGAACCATCACCTTTGTAAAGTCTAAGACTGTGTTCTTCCAAAGACTTCATGCCAGGGTAAGTGGCTGACTGGCACACTATGTTTTTGAGCGAATGTGACAGTTTAAATGCATCTTCTACTTCTCTTTCCTGGGCTTATCAAATACAGATTTCACCTAACAGTGTGAAAGCAGCAACACACTACTAAAAGTGTGTAATAAAAGAAGATGTGATTTATACCTGTAGCCCTCCATCTGTTCCATGCTAAGGTGTTTTTGTCGCATGTTGACATTTCTGTTCAGATGCAGGATATTGTTTCACCATTGGAAACAATATCTTTTTTTTCATTCATCCAATCTGTTTTTGTACACCCAAATATGTACTGGCTGTTCTGTAATTCAAGGAAAATTTTTCCTTTATAGAATGACGAACAGAATCTTGAATCTTGAATTATTGAAGGAATATATATATATATATATATAT
>NW_020769329.1:3278505-3293576 GCF_900518735.1 Pseudonaja textilis | reverse complement strand
CTATTCTATTCTATTCTATTCTATTCTATTCTATTCTATTCTATTCTATTCTTCATTCTTGATGTTAAGGACATCTGTGGCCCTGGCTTAAGAAACCATCTCTGGTTTCTGACCTATTTGAGCTCACCTATCTGATATCAATTATAGGTCACCAGCCAATATTCCATGCTTAGCCAAATAGAGAAAACCTTCCAATAGCAAATTCAGTAACTTTCAGAGAAAATTGTTTAGTTATTCAATATTTTGCTCAATAGGTTTGAAAGAAGTAGATCTCGTTACCTTATTGAATTATCTAAACTGGAAGAGAAAGAAAGGAAGAGCAATTTCATTAATAACCAGAATGCCTCAATTGCCTCTACACCATTGGCTACTGTATTATTTTAAAGTTCTGGAGGGATCTGGCAATTGGATTCTAAGGTTTACAATGTCTCTGAGAAAGTAGCATTGTGGGAACTCTGTTTGCTTTCTTGGAATTGTTTTGGGGATGATCCATTTTTAATCTCCATTGTTATTTAACATATACATGACATCTCTTGGAAGAACTATCCATATGTGCAGTGGTGGGATTCAATTTTTTTTACTACCAGTTCTGTGGGCATCATTTGGTGGGCATGGCATGGCTTGGTGGGTGTGACTTGGTGGGCATGGTATGGGAAGGTTACTGCAAAATCCCCATTCCCTCTCCAACCCACTAACCTGCTTTCCAGTTCTGTTTTCCTGTGCAGGGCAACAAAAGACCCAGACAATCAGCTGGGACTCAGGAGGCAGAGAATAGATGGGGCGTGGCTGGTCAGAGGTGATATTTTCAGGTTCTCTGAACTACTCAAAAATTCTGCTACCGGTTCTCCAGAACTGGTCAGAACCTGCTGAATACCCCCTTGCACAGGTGCTGTTGATATCCAGGTATACTCATCCTTTTCTATAAACAAAGGGCTACAAGTCACTGCCTGTCTCTGGCTTTAAAAAACAGAATGCTGTGGAAGAAACTAAATCTGAATCTGGGCAAGAAATTTCAGGATTTAGGAGAATTGTTTGAATTGTTATATTTTTTCTTAAATATAAGGCCTGGAACTTGGGGGTTCTTCTTGGACATAGCACTAATGCTGGAAACCTCATAATTTGAGGCACAAGACATTGTCTCCTGAAGATAAAACTTGCATCAGCAGCAGATGTAGTGGCAACTAAGGCTGAATGATTGCAATGTCCTCTTGGCATTCCTTGAAGATGACTCTGACTCAGTAACTAGCTCAGAATGCTTCAGCATAGATGTGAAGTCCCCAGATTATTCTTCTGTCAAAACAAACTGCTTATCACTGCTTTCCAGGATGAGTTCAAGGTCCTGGAAGAAATTATTAAACAGTTTGGATTATTTAGATCTTCTTTTCTGTGCTAGTATCGGCATTTCCCTTTTTGTTACAGTTCATAAAAGGCATGAAATACTTTAGTTTATTCAAGCCTTTTAAAGTGGTTTTTCTGTGGTTATTATTGTTGTTGGAGTCTTTCAGCTTAATTGTAATTATATAGATGCTGCATATATGAATAGAGATAGATAGGACAAAAAGTGTTCAATTTCCCCCCACGCCCCCCCCCCCCGGTGTGTGAGTGTGGATGTACATACATATATACCTACATCTATCATCTATATTATCATCTATATATTATCATCTCTATCTCTATATCAAATTAAAATGTGAAGTTTAATGGATGGGATTCAAAATTTGTTACTACTGGTTCTGTGGGTGTGGCTTGAAGGGCGTGGCAGGGGACGGATACTGTAAAATCTCCAGTCAGAGGTAGTATTTGCTGATTCCCCGAACTACTCAAAATTTCTGCTAGCAGTTCTCCAGAACTGGTCAGAACCTGCTGAATACCACCGCTGGATAGTTGCTTTAAACATGAAACATTGAACTTTTTAAATTAACTTTTTTGAAAAGATCATGCCGCTTTCTAAATTACAAGAGAACAATAATAGCAAAGTTTATTCTTCTGTGTACTTACTGACTCAAAAATGTTCCAGGCCATTAAATTATAATGATGACTAATGGGTCTCCCTTATTTAAGTTTACATCTCTACAGTTAGTGCAAAGAAATTTAAGTACTATGGAAATATGAAGGATAGTCTTAAAACTTTTTTTTCTTGTCCCTCAAAAAACATTGTGGCTAAAATCTGATAGACATTTGCACCATCTAATATATAATATTAGAAACTAAAATAAAAATAGTAATGCAATGAAAATAATTACAGATATATGTTATGTACGCTACATAAAATGATGTTATAAAAATATAATTTAAAATATAATTTTATAGAAGTATTGATCTAGTGTAAAGTTCCATATGCTTGTTACCTGCTTGAATTATATAATTCATAATTTCAGTAATTTCAGTAATGCAAATAATTATTCAAGTTATCTTTGCTGTTTAGGTGTAGATGTGGGGTTAAAGTATTACAGACAAGCAATTTCTCACAAGCAAAAGAAACAACAGAACAATAATGGTAACGTGGGAATCAGACCCACCAACAAAGGCAATGTCCACATCTACACCAACAGCACCATTACTTGTCTTAACAACTTCAAAAAACAAGATCAGAGTTGCTTTCACATGCTCTTTCTCTAATGTGCTATGTGTCCATCATGTATTAGCAATGCTCTTCTGGATTCAACCCAGGACAAATGGGACAGAGCAGAACAGAAGAATTAATAAACACAAATTTGAATCAAAACTGAAAATCCCATAAAAGCATTTCTGCTATCCAGGTTGTTCTACAACATATCTAAAAGTGTCTGTTTTGGAAAAGTTTACCACTGCCTTTAGAAGAAGAAAAAAAAAACAAGTGTACTCTTTTGCATCACCAGTTTTATATCTCCAGGCATCTACAAACTGGGAGACCGGGAGTTATAGTCTCAGTTTAGGCATGTCACTCTCTCTCTCTTTCCTAGAAAGCAGGCAATGGCAAACTACTTCCAAAATCTTGCCAAGAGAAGTACCAAGGAACTATTCCATGTATGTAAAAAACTACAGTTGTATATTGAAAAAGTTAAGGGCATGACAACTAGGAAAAAATAACTCTGGTATGACCCACTTATTCTGGTACCCTAAAGACATGTTTGTTTTCTTTAATAGTATCCAGTGAGCTGCATCTTATGCCTTCTAATAAAAAAATGTTAGTTAAAAAAAGGACTGGTAGAATCCTTCTGAGATTCAGCAAAAGGAAGGATAAGTCATGAAAGCCTTATAATAAAGATTTGTTCATGACAACAATAGGCTTTAGGGTAGTTCAGCTTTTATTTGTTTTTATATGGAGTTAACAATGTTTATGGTTGTTTTTTTTACTCCTCTTCACAAAATACAGCATTCCTTCAAAACAAACAAAATACTCAAAAACCTGCCTGTTAAGGTCAATCCAGAAGGAAGGATCTTCTGAGCTTTACATAACAGACAGTTAACTGAAGTATGAGCATTGTTCCCCAAAGTAATAAAAAATAATGGCACAAAAGGCCTTCTTTTGCATCACAATGAAAGGCAAATCAGCTCTACATACTTATCTAGTGCAATAAGATTAGTTTGAACAATACAGCTGTTGAAATTTCTAGAAGAACACAGTGATAACTTTCAGCCAGACTATTGCCTTTCTTTTCCTCTTGCAGAAAAATATAAATATCATGATTGGCAGCTTCCTGTAATTTATATGTGTCTTGGTTGAGTGAGTGGTTATCATCAAGTCAGTGTCAACTCTTAGCAACCACACAGATTTTCTCCATCACAGTGTCCCTAGCCTGGTCCTCCAGGTCCTTCAACAGTATACCACCACAGCTTCCAGTTTGAGCTTCTTCGGCAACAGACTGAAACCGCATCTCTGGTTTTAGGGCTAAGCCACCCCGTAGAGGTGGTAAAGAAGGGGGAGACTGCCTGCAGGGTTGAGGAGAGCTGCATCTCTCCTCCCCAGCTGGCCATTACTCCCTTTCCTGAAGGCGGTTGTAGCGGTGGTCAGAAATGGCCATCATAAAGAAGAACTCGACCGGAAAAGAATATGCAGAAGGAAGATAAGAAGAGAAAGTTTTGGTTGACCGGGTCAAACAGCAAAAGCAATAAATAAGGTACCCTGGAATTGAAACTATTAAAAAAAAAAACAATAAGAATAAGTTGCCTAAGAAGATTTCTAAGCTGCAAAGGAGAGAGAAAAGGGAAAGGATTTGGTTTTTTTTCCTCCTCTTCCTATACTGACAGCTAAGAGACTTAAGCAAGAAATTGGAAAAAAAACCACTTTGACATTAATAGGCATTTAATGCTGAAAATAAAAAGGCAAAGGGATAATAAAGATTTCTGGATAATTAAAAGCTTTTGAAAACAGGAAAGGAGAGAAAAAGAATAAAAGGGCAGGATCTGGAAGGGAGGAGACTGCCTGGAATTAAAAAGAACTTACAGCAAAATCTCAACAAGACTTCCAAAAGATACATCTTAACTGAAACATCACAACAAAATCATAAAACTCCAGGAAGAGAAAGTGAAAAATGAAATAAGAAGAAACAGCTTGGGACTACTTTGATTACTTGGTGATCTCTGGACTCTTGGTTATTGCATTTGAATGACTAAAATCAATCGGGTGGTTGTTTAAAACTGTTTAAAATGGCTCCACTTTTAGAAGAACTGAAAATGGAACTTAAAAAGTACAAAGAAAATGCACAAGAAGGGAGAGGTTCTTTTGGCTTCGTATTTCAGTTCTTAGAAATGGAGATTTGGAACTATGAGAAACAACAAGAAATGCCTGCAGAACAAGAAAATTGGGACAAAGAAGAAGCCATCTTTAATGAACAAGTAATCTTAGGTGGGGAAAAAAGGGAAAGGGGGGAAAGAGAATGGAAAGTTTAAATTGGGAAAAAACAACCCCCTCAAAAAAGAATAGAGTGAAAAATAAGTATAAAATCAGAAAGCAACAGAAGAGGGAAATGCAGAAGAGAGAATTAGAACTAGAGAGACAAGGGGGTAAAAGGGGGAGGGAGAACAAGAGAGAGAAGAAAGAAAGGAAAAGAAGTTATAAAGGACAGAAACAAAATACAGAGAAACAGGGCCTATTTAGAGATAATGGGTGAAAATCTAATGGAAAAGAGGATTCTGCAAAGGTACATAAGATAGTATTGTTATATTAGAAATAAAAATAATTTCAGCAAATATGGAACAATGTATGATTAAAATGTTTGATAAAATAGTTATTGTAACTAGGTTTGTAAATGCTTGTCAATAAATAAATGTAACAAAATGAATATTTAATGATTTACAAAACATGTGAAGAGAAATAAGGGAAAAATTAATTATGGAGATTATATGTGTCTTTAAGGAAGTATGATATTTAATTGAAAAGAAATGTTAAAGAAGTTAAGACTTTAATGATTATTAATGTTAGAACTGAATTGGAATGGAATAAGGGTTTATAATTACATATATTTATAATCCTTTTTTTAAAAGAATATAGTGTGTATTATAAGAATCTACCAAGCAGAATTCGATTGGAAGTTATGTGTTATGTATTATATTGAAGGTCATAACCTTAAGGTATATATTGAAGTTTAAATAAGAATTGAATGGATATAATTAAAACATATAAAGGTGTCATACTCCAACTAGTAACTACAGGAGAAAATTTGTTGAATGAGAAAGGATAATATGAAATTGAAACAGAACAGACAAAAGTATGAATATAATGATTTGAATTGGGATGAGATAATCAAAATAAAATTGAGAAAATTAAAAGAAGGGAAAAACTATATAGAATATGTAAAATAGTATAAGATATGGAATTGAATACAAAAAGGAGCATGAAATTGAGTTTTGTGTCTGTATAAAGAAGTTCAACCCAGGACCATGCTATTTTCAAAAAAAGATGTTTTACTTGTATTTTGTGTGTGTGAAAACCCCAATAAAACTTTATTAAAAAAAAAAAAAAACAGTACACCACCGCTACAATTAATTGAGTTTATCCACCTTACTGCTGGTCATCCTCTTCTTCTTCCACTTTTCCCAGCATTAGAGCCTTCTCCAGAAAGCCGGTTCTTCAAATTAGGATAATGGAGCTTCGGTAGTTGTGCCTTGAATGAGGAGAAACCTTGAGTCTGGGTTGATTTGCTCGATAATCCCTGTGTTTCTTGGCCATTCATGGTATTCAATAGAGACCTATCACATTTAAAAATTCTAGACATAGATATTTATTGGGATGCATTCAAAAAGCACAGATCTCCAAGTTAAAATTCTAAGTAATGTTTATTCACAGACTGTAATCCTATGCGCCAATTATGCTGGAAGGAGTCCAGTTGATTAGAATGAGTTTGACTTCCAAATAAATAAGCATGGGAGATTCAGAAGATTTACATTTCCACATTAATAACATTTTTTTTGTTTCTCTACCAACACTTTGACTCAAAGCAGAAAAAGACATTTGTAAATTATGCAGCTGTAATGTACGAGTGATTAAAGACACCGGCTTGAATAATGTTGGTAACCAATAAAAATACTTTTTCTACATTATTTTTAAAGAAGGAAAAGGAAAAATTTCTAGAAATTACATCAATAGAAAAAAATAAAGGATCCTCTTAAGTCAAACTTGACTTCTGTGAACTACATACTTTTCTTAATAACGTTATGAAAATGGTTTTATTTATTTATTTTCTCCTTCAAAGTGTTTTTTTTAAATTTTCCTATGTAGCTTCAAACCCTGGAATTTCTCAGGTGGTGGAAAGAGAGCTAATCAATATTGGAATTGTTTATCTAAGCCACCTTGTTGTGAGAGGCTGATTTTGTGATTCACAAATTGCAGAATATCCTCTTTGTGAAGATGTATGTATCTACAAAATGGATTTAAATGTGTATACAGTTTGGATTTTTTTTTTTAAAAAAGTAGAAAATATGTATTTATTCTGCCTCTGGAAAAGGACAGTCAGCTTACTTTGATTGAATTCCAGGAGTTTCATAAAAAAAAGACTCATTTCTGAAGAGAGCTTAATTTTTAAAGATTTAAAAGGAAAGGGTAAACTATCTTAATTAAATCTCAATGTTGCTGAGTAGCTAGGTGTAACAATCATACCTCAGGGAGACACATACAGGTATCATCCTTTTTAGTATTTCTACAGAATATGCATTAGGAAGATGTTTAAGTTTCAACCATTCTCCTACACATATCTGATTACAATAGGGGAAAACCAAAAGTATATTATGAAAGACATCAACTGAGATAAACCAGAGATTCTACAGGTCAAAACATGTTTTCATGATGGAATTTAAAAAAAAAACTTTTGGCATGTAGGAAAATAATGTGGTGAGAGTGCGGATGCATGTGTCTCTGTGCCTGTGTGTGTCTGTGTAGATAATATATATCTACTACCAAAGAAACAAATTCCTGTTCCAGTGATATTCTGAAGTTAGAAGAGCAGTTAATGCTGTTGATGTGCAAGCATAGAACAAGGAATATTCCCTATGTCTACCTTTGCTTATTAAAAATGCACCCAACTGTCTGACATGTCTTCTACTCACTTCATGGGAAGAGAAATGATGATAAAATATACAGCTAGTATTTATTCAATCAACCAGTGGCTAATACCTGCTGAGCATCTTTGCTCAACTGCTTCCCCTATTTATAAAGGGCATTTTACTATTTCTTTTAATGCTCTACAAACTTATAGAGGAAAGACACTGCAAATTTGAGATACAAAGCCAAGTCCTATTTCCAAGACTGTTTTATATGACTCCTACCAGTTCCATTAAATTTGAGTTACTTCCTGCATAATTTGGCTCTTTCTGTTCTGTCATAGTTATTTCATGCTTAATTTCACATTAATCAGGCAGATAGGTTGTCTCTCCTTCCCCTTTTCTCCTAGAATATCTGTATTCTCCCTTCTGAGACCTCTTTCCACACAATTACCTAACTCCCTTGGTTCATGACCAACCAAGTGATTTGCATCTGGGTCAGACTTATGTAGTTTTTTCATCACATCATTATTCTTTCAGACCAATAATGTATGGGGGAAGCTGTCTGATCAATTGCCTCTCCATCTCTCAAGATTTTTCTCTGACAAAGCACATACCATTTCTAGTCAAAGACCGGCTGTCCAAAATCTAATATTGGACATGATTAATACATCCAGGGATGCATTTTTGCAAGAGTATTACTCTTACTTATTTTGCTTAGTAGTAATAGCTATTTTAAAAATCCACCAGCTGACAAATGAATTATGTCTAGATAAGGAGCATATAAATAGCATCTAATCTTCCTCATATTTGAACTTCTAGCTGATATTACTGATCATTGTGCTCAGAAACATTGGATTGGCCACTGGTAGTACAGAGCTGTGGCTTGTGTGTGTGTGTGTTGTGTGTTTTGTTTTGTGTGTGTGTGTGTGTGTGCCATCAAGTCAGCGTTTGTCCGCTGGAAACTGCCTGGATTATCCCTGCAGTTTTCCTAACAAGGTTTCTCAGAAATAGTTTGCTCTTGCTTGCTTCCAAGGGCTGATAGAGAGTGACTGGCCCAAGATTACTAGGTGGTTTTTCTTAAGACGGGATTAGAATGCACAATATCCTGGCTTCTAGTCTTGTGCTTTAAACACTCTAACAAATTGGCTCACTAATTCAGATGGATTCTAGTAAAATTCACATTATTTTAATGAATGTGTATATAGCTCACATAATACAGATTTGATCAGGCAGCTCAAGATAATTAAATAATGTTAATCAGGTGATCTACAGTCCTTATTCCTTTTTAAAAAAATAAGTAGATGTTGCTGTGATTTCAAGAGTAGTTTGCCATTGCCTTCCTAGGGTTGAAAGAGATTAACTGGCATAATCTATGTTAATACATGTCAGCTAGATTCATTTCTTGTAAGGATGTCATAATATATTTGAACACAGCATTTACTTTTGGTGTCTTAATAGCCAGAATATTTCTAAATATATTTATAGTACATCCAACAATGCTGATCTTTAACTTAAAAATGCAAATGATCTTACAGCAATCTAAAATAATAAATCATTTATTTTAATTGCCAACATTAGTTTATTTATAGGAAAGCACTGCTCTTTCAAAGATAAGTCACCCTTTTATAATATGCAGATTTTTTAAAAAATGGATGAATTTGACAAAGTTTGGAATATAAGGAGGAATAGCACCATACTGAATTTAATTAGACAACCATTTGTCTAATTAAACTAAGAAACTAAGGAGAAATTTCCTGACAGTTAGAACAATTAATCAGAATGCTCCAAAACTGGAAGTTTTTAAAAAGATGTTGGATAACCATTTGTCTGAAGTCGTGTAGGGTTTCCTGCCTAGGCACAGGGTTGGACTAGAAGACCTCCAAGGTCCCTTCCAACTCTGTTACTCTATTCTATTCTATTCTATTCTATTCTATTCTATTCTAAATGGTATAGGCCAGGGTCTCCTACCTGAGCAATGGGTTGGACTAAAAGACCTCCAAGGTTCCTTTTAACTCTGTTATTCTTTTATAACCACTTTCTATCCCATAAGAGTACTGGAGACTAATAGCGTGGTTGCAAAAGGCATCTGTAAATTTTGAGCTATCTTGGGTATTCTAATCTTTTTCCTAAAATATTTATATATTAACTACATGGCCATTAAGAAAGGGCCATGTTTCAGCAAATAAAGCAGATGCTTTTCATCTTAAAGGTTACAGTTTCAGTTCTGGTATCATAAGATAAAATACAACAATTTTTTATGCATATTCCCCAGCGATTTGCCTAAAAATATTTTTGTACATTGTCATGGGTATGCTTTTTTTCTTCTTCAAACAAATGCTTTTCTGAATGTTTTTTATTCCCGGAAAACTACATAACAGAGATAGAGGGAAATGCATTTTTTAAAAAATGCAACTATGGTGTGGTTTAAGCATGAATTCCAAATTATGAGCTAGGTAAAATCATATTTAAAATGTGCACTGAAGAGACTGCAATCCACAAGGACTTAAGTAGATAGATAATCTGATCTGATACAAAGGAACATATTATTATGTATCTCGATAACACAGCCTTCCTCAATCTGGCTCACTGAAGAAGTGCTTGACTGCAAATTTACACCCATTAACTTTTTCCAACCACCACTCCAAGCCTCTTTTTGGACAAGAAAGCAAAGGAGAAAAGAAAAATATTCTCCATATTTCATTTGGGAGGTGGGGAAATGGAATAATGTTCATGCTGATCTACTTTAACAATATTCAGAAATAGATTTTACAGATTGTAACTGTCCAGAATTTCTCACCACAGAAAATAATGAGAGAAACTGTACTAATATTTTGCTTATTGGCCCCTTTCCCTGTAATTGTAAGTTTCAATTGTATCCTTCCCTTTCTCCCTAAATCTAAGAATGGTTTCCCATCAGCAGGTTAGTTTTGTTGTCTCCCTCTAGAATAGGGGTCCCCAATTCCTGGTCCGTGGAAGGGTACCAGTCTAGCACCAGTCCACAGTATGCCAGCAGCTGGGCTGTGCACATAAGCAAAGCCCCATCTGCGGGATGCAGGCAGCATGCAAAACCATATGCCCTCTGGTTCATGGCCTTTCTCCACGGAACCTGTCCCTGGTGCCCAAAAAGTTGGAGACCACTGCTGTAGAGGACTACTTAGTTATACAAAACTATGTGTCTCCCTCCTTGGTAGGGATAATTCTGCCCCGGTTTTGTTATTTCATATAATTTTAAATTAAGAAGATGCTGAAATGGAGAGTGACAGCAGAAAAATGAGCCATGAGAAACCCCATCAGACTTGCTCTATTTCTTCTGGAGTGTCTTGGCTGATGATAGGCTGAAAGAGGTGTGAGAAGCAAAGACAGAGGGAAATGAGAAGGGAGGGGAGAGAAAGAGAGACAGAGACAGAAAGACAGAGAAAGAAAATCACCTGTAATAAACAGCACACTTAGAAATTGGCACCGTTCAGCAGTGATTTGGAGCAGAAGTAACAGAAGCAGGTGGGACTGGCAGTAAAGAAAACAAATGTTTTGCTGAGACTTTAACCCAGAAATTGGGAAATACACTGCATTTGAGATTCTGGAATGTTGATTATAATAGTAAAATCTAATACAAACTAAACTTGAAGAAATAGAAGGAAAGGATAAAAAGTACAATTTTGAGGCTTCCCTTGACAGCTCACCTAAGGAGAATCTTCAAAATAAGTATTTGAAGAGCAGTGGTGACACCATTCCTTCCATCCTACATTTGAAAATGTATTCCTGTTTCATCAACTAGGTTATTGCCCCATCAAATTTTCAAAAAAAATTATTGATTTTTATCACAAATGGATCCTCCTCAAAGTCCTGGCAATTTGTTCTTGGCCATTTTCAGATTTTCATGTCTTAGAAAAATGCTAGACATCAGATACTTTAATCTTTTCACTGACCCCCTCAAATATGGTCAATAGTAAGAATTAAGGATATAATCTTTAGTATGTAACAGTTGGATGTCACCCATCTACATATTACAATATAACATCTCGGATGGTCCCTTCGTTATGCAACATCATTCCTCCCCTCTACCCTGTTGTTTTTCCAAGTGCCCTAAAAACATGTTTTTGTCAGTCGACCTGGGGATCACATACAGGAATGGAGCCAATCAAGTGGCTAACTTCACTGTGTTGTCATGGGGGGAGGTATTTTATGTGCTTATATGTTTCTTATATGGTAGATTTTTAAAATTGTTGCCTGGAGTCACTTTTGTGTGAGTTAGGCAGATATATAACATTTGTTAAATAAATAAATAAGTAAATAAGCAAATAAGCAAATAAATAAATAAATAAATAAATAAATAAATAAATAAATTATGGTGTGACATCATTGGGAAAATTCTTGAGAACATTCCTGCTCCATTTCTTTGAGCAGGACAATATTCTATCTCATATTTAGTATTACAAAGAGTATTAAGAAGACAACTTTGGATGCCACTGAACAATTTTGTTTTAAAAAATTCTGCTTCCTGAAAAATGTTTAATGATTATCATAGATCCCTTCAAACCAAACACAACTTTAATTTCAGAATAATTGTATCACATAGGAATCTTGTGAAATATGAAAATAACTTTTTAACCAATATAATGTATTTAATCTCGTATTTCTGACGTGCTGTGTGAGTGTAACAGGGCTGAAAATGTTTTTTCTGTTGATTTTTGTTCACACTCAGTGTCCAATGCTTGTTGTTGCAGTGTCCAACAAGAGTCAACCAGCATTGGTGAATTCCAGTTGCCCTGATACCATTTTTCCATTGTGGAAATGTCCTGCTGAAATCTTTCACCATGTCCATCATTGATTGCACCTAGATTTTCAGGAAAGTCCAAATGTGAATGTAAAAAATGAATCTTCAGTGAAATGTTATGTATGCTTTAAGAATAGTATACAACAGCAGGATGTAATTTGGGTCTCTGTAGTTGTCAAGAAAATTTTCAATGATTGCTTTCCAGGTGATTTTCTCTGGCACCACTAGCAGATCTGGCAACTCCTTGCCATTGATGACATATCTGATCTGTGAACCAATAAAAATGCCTTCCTTAATCTTGGCACCAATTATTCTTGGAAACATCTGTCTCAAATAACAAAACCATTCACCTTCCTTGTTCACTGCTTTCACAAAATGTTTCATCAGTTTGAGTTTTATATGAAGTGGAGACAAAAATAAATTCATCAGGTTAACAAGCGCACGTGCCCTGTTTTTCTGTACTGCAACCAAATCCTTTCAGAGTGGCCATTTCTTTTTAGTATAATGTGAGTCTCTTCCATGGCTGTTCCATTCGCCTAGGTAACAACAGTACTTAGTATATCCGAGGTGCATTAAAGCAGCAGAGCCTCTACTTTTAGATCTCCAAAGATATTCCAATTGTGCTTGGTGTACTGGATGTGCTTCAACAACAGTTACATGTTTTCATATGTTTCTTTTGTGTATGCAGCATGGTCAACAGGTACTGAAGGGTATACACATCTGCTATTGTATAAAAACAAGATTTGTATAAAATGGTACACGAGAGATTAAAATACAGGTCATTTTCACGATTAACAGCCAAATATCTATAAGATATACCCAGAAGTATTCAGGAAGCAGAATCTTTTTTCCATTGTCATCAGACTACTATTTTAAGCAAGCACATATTTATTTCTTCTAATATCTCATAGGCAATATCAATTTGAATCAAGCCACCTTCTGTCCATGTTTGTATCCAGATTATCTAAATATTCTAACATATACAGATATTTTAGAAGTCCCTTATATATGATTTCCAAAGCCTTTGGTGCTGTTCCAATATTTCTACCAGATTGTCATTTTAAATGTGAATAAGAAAATAATACAACAACAACAACAACAACAACAACAACATTGTTGTACCAGGAGATGCCAGAGTCAAAGAAAAAGAACTGGAAAAATCATGAAATATCATGACCTGTCCATCAAAACTATGTGATTATTAATGAAACATGTAACAGTGATACCCATTGTCATCGGGGCACTTGGTACCATGTCCAAGAATTTTGCAAAATACATCAAGAAGTTGCAGCTTCTTGCTGAAGCACCAGCAGAGCTTCAAAAGATTGCACTACTCAGAACAACATACATTTTAAGAAGATACTTGGTTGATACCTAGGATGCTGGCAGCAACCCATATCAACCATCAGAGCAATGAATGATATTTGTGATATATTTTTAAATGTCCTGATGACTGAGCTTCATGTTTAATGAATAAACGTTCATAATAATAATAATGTAAATGTCATTTAAAAATAATAGTAAATAATAATGAGTGATTAACTCTTTATAATGCACTTTCAATTGGATTTTATTGAAATCCAATTTAAGTTTGTCATTTCTTTATCCTGCATCTTCACTTTTTTTTTCAAATAGTGCTTATAGTGCTTACAATACTACCCTCTTAAAATTTGCACATCGCTGCGCTCGAACAGACTGACCTTCAGATATCCTTGAGACACTAAAATAACAATTTGAAATGAAAAGTTTCCAAGCAATAATCTGGAGTTATAAGCATTTTTTTTAATAAAAAATATTCTGAGATGCATTTTATGTATTAGAAAATGCTTCCATCTGTGCTTTAGTTCTAATGAAATAATTGACTTTGGATGATTAGCCTATAAATCAGATTTATTTAATGATTTGAGGAAAAAATAAGCATTAAACCTCTGTGACTTCACATCCTGGACAACAGTGACTGATGAATAATGAGTAACTCAACGATATAACTACAAGGCATAGAAGTACAGACTCTTAGAATTATCACAAATCACCCCCTGTTCTATTAGGCACTGTAAGAATGTTCTAAGTGCTAATTCTAATGCGAGATAGAAGAATTATTAAGGAAATCTGGATTTAACTAATGTCATGCTTTCCTTTTAATAATTATTTTCCTATCAAATAAAGCTCAACTATTGTTTGATTTTACAGCTCTTTTTCAGTTGTGCCTAAATGGGTTGAAAATGTTGCTTTGGTGAGATTAAACTGAATAAGTACAGTAATGGAACAATATGAGCCACCGACTCAAAACATGAGGCCAAAATACTCCTCAAAAAGTTAATAAATTTCCCACAATGTAAGATACTGTTTCAGTTTTGTGAGAAATGTATGTTTCTCACTCGAGGAAAGATTTTTTAAAAAATAAAAAGAGTTTTAAAAACTGTGCAAAATACAGGTTAAAATCAACTGTAAAGTTGGAAACAATGCGTATGCATATAAACATCATACTATATATAGGTGGTCTTCCAATTATGACTCCAGTTGGAACCAATGCAATGATATAGTCATTCAGTGAGTTATCAAATGACCAGACCCGATTTTAGAAAAAATCTTTATAGCAGTTGGGCCCAATGCAATGATAACTGAATCACACTGTCTTATATGAATTGCTTTTTGAAAATTAATTGGAAAGGGCACACATAACAGTGGGATTCAGCCAGTTCACCCTGGTTCAAGTGAAATTACACCCACCCACTCATACCCACCCACCCACCCCCACACACACACTATCAAAGTGCATCCTGGGAGCTGTGCTGCACTGCAATGGAGAAACGGAGTGGCCAGTGCAAGGGAAGGA
>NW_020769329.1:3257713-3278495 GCF_900518735.1 Pseudonaja textilis | reverse complement strand
ATTCAAGCCATTTTGCCAACATCTGAACTGCAATTGTGTGACAGTGGAGTTAGTGCAACCATCATAACTTTGAAAGAACATTTTGCAAGGCCACTGTAACTTTGAACAAATAGTTAAACAAATGGTCATAAGTAAAAAAAACAAAAAACCCTTACCTGTATTCCCAGACTAGTAACTGAATTAATAGCCTAAATGGTTGAGATGAAGTATACAAGTATACAAGGCAATGTTTTCTAGACTTCTACATAAAACCAGCAATAGCAATAGCACTTAGACTTATATACCACCTCATCGTGCTTTCAGTAGTTGCTGGGTTGTTTACAATGTCAGAATTATTGCATTTTGCCCCCAACAATCTAAGTCCTCATTTTACTGATCTCAGAAGGATGGAAACCCAAGTCAACCTTGAACCCCATCAGGATCAAACTCCAGGCTATGGACAGAGTTTGCCTGCAATATTGCATTCTAATCACTGTTGCCACCACGGTTCTTGTTAACATAAAAATTTCTACCTGAATTAAAATTAGAGGTGCCTTTCTAAATCAAAATTGGAAATGTATTTCACTCTACCAGAAGAAAATTCTTACTTCTAACCGACTTCTGATAAGGGCCAAATTTGAAGGACCAAATTCTAGACAAGACATTATCAAGGATTTGGCCATGCACTGTTACATGCCTAGAGATGTAACATGCAGTAATTAAAATTGTTAGTTCTTGTTAGTATTTTTTTTTTAAATTACTAAGAGTTATATTGGAGGCTGACTTTGCTCACTGCCAGGAGTTCGATCCTGACCGGCTGTAAGTTGACTCAACATTTCAGCCTTCTGAGGTCAATAAAATGAGGACCCAGATTGTTGGGGGAAATATGCTGACTCTGTAAATCACTGAGAGAGGGCTCTGAAGCATTATGAAGCAATATGCAAGTCTAAATGTGATTGCTATTTCTAAATGTTAAATTCTGTAAGACAGACCCTTTGGAAGACACTCTGCTTTCATAACCATTCTTGTTCCCTGGATCTTCCTGGCTGAATTTGCATATTATTCTCTCCATCATAAAAGAATATGAACACACACACACACACACACACACACACAATATCTTTTGCTGGATAATAATTAATTTTTTTTTATTATTTACATTTTAATTTGTTGTTACTTTCCTCCCTGCTATTTTAATTGAAAAGTGTTTTGGATTATTCCAGGGCATGCCAGAATAATATGAAAACAAGCAAAGAAATAATTCAGTTCTTGTGGTATAGCTAAACCTGTCTATCATTTATTTGGGAGGGGGAGAAAAAAAGAGACATGTTTTTGTAAAGACCAGACTGGCCAAGTTTTTATCCAGCCATTTGTCATGTTGATACACAGGCAACTTGTCTGTTGACATTTTCAAGATACAACCTGCTTATATAGAGGGCAAGTCCTCTTGCACATAGGAGTCTTTGCTTGTTTCTACTGTATTTTGTTTCTTCAAGATCTCTGTAATTACCAATGATTGCTTGTTTGGAATTTCAAGCTATTCAGATGATGAGGCTGGTTCCCCTCAGAAAATCTGAAATTTTGGATTAGGTTGAAGCCTCTAAAGTAAGGGTCTTCAAACTTGGCAAGTTTAAGACTTGTGGACTTCAACTCCAAGAATTCCCGAGCTAACATGACATGAGGAGGAATTCTGGAAGTTGAAGTCCAGAAGTCTTAAAGCTGTCAAGTTTGAAGACCCCTGCTCTAAAGTACTTTCTAAAAAGATTTTCTCTTCTTATCCAAGACTATGTGGCAGAAAAGATTAGGAAGGCAAAGAGATGAATAAATTGAAATATGCAGCCAAATTTACCCTTTACCCTGATTGATATAAGTGTCCTCTGTCACCTGTCAGAGGTGGTTGGCAATCAGCAGCTCCTGTTGATTCTGGCAAGACTGAGTAGCTGTGAGTTTTAAAGTCCTGTATCTGGAAAAATAACTTTGGCTGGGGTTACATTTCCCTGGAATGACAGGGGTGGGTGGGTTATGGTTCTGCTAGACTCATGGTTCCTGCTCAGGGAACAAATGCCAACCACCTCTGCACATTTGCCTTGTATACCAATTGTACCCATTGTTCAACATGGAGGTGTCAGGGTTCCGACCAATGCCCAAATAAAAAATGCTCCTGGTGACTCATATTTCAATCACCTCCCACTTGGATTCCTGTAATGCACTGTACATGCAGCTGCTCTTCAATAGTATTTGGAAGCTACAGCTGGTCCAGAATGCAGCAACACAGAAGGCATTTGGCAATTCTCATTACACCCATATACCACAGCTCCATGAGTTTCACTGTCTCCCACTGGGTGCATTTCAATGGGCTAGTTATCATCTATAAAGCTGTCCATGTGTCAACTTCTCCCTTTATTTATGCTCATCCTGCCAGATGTAGAAGGCATGATCTGAATCCTCTCTATCAAGCAGTGTTATCTTGGATCCATGAGATATGTCAACTTTGGGGCAGTGCTTGCCCCATGGAACAGTATCCCACTGGAGATCTGGCTGGCCCTGTTATTCTTTTGTAAAACATGGAAGATCTGGCTGTTTCTCCAAGCATTTGAGCCAGGTGGTTCGGGTCTGATTTATGATTGTGATGCATTGTTTATTTTGGGCACCATAGGTCATTGTGGTAGCATTGTTTTAATCTTTGTGTGCTTCTTTTGGCTGAGGCTTTAACACTAGCATGCCACTCAAATCACTGTTGTGAGATGGGCAGCCATGTAAATAATTCAAGCAAACAAATAAACAAATTATGTCATGTCTTAGAAAAGAAGCAAGGAACTTTTTTTAAGCCAAGGCCTGCATTATATTTTTAAATTATGACTAGTTTTGACATGAAGAGAGTATGGACTTGTGTGTCAGAGATGCAGGGTTGTTTTTGGTCTTGTGTCTTTTGGTAAAGTTTTGATGAATCTGTTTTCCACTCCACCAGAGTAAGAGATGGTACAGCTGGAAACAGAAAGTTTTGAAATCAAATGTGTATCCCAAACAGGGTTGTTCTAGAGTTAGGCTGACATGTGGATTTTGAGTTGCTGATCCCTCACTTACCATAATACATGATTCCATCCACTACTCCTTATATATTTAACTATAAAAAGTAGTCACTGTATCTAAAATTATAACTGGACCATTCACTGCAGAGAAATAGATACAGTAAAGTTCTATTGGTACATAGAACTTTTTAGTTTCATTTTCCCACCTCATTGCATAGTACTTATCCCATACACTGTATTCTTGTGGGTCCCAATACACATTAATCTGTGCCTTTTTATTTAAGAACAACTACAGACTGTCCCAATGTGGCCAGTTCTGACCGATGAACCTCAATAAAGCAATACCAGACATCCCTGCAATTAAAGCAGGGAAAAAATATGTTTTGAAAATTGCAATTATAATTAGAATAGTAATTGCAATAATAAAAATGACCTTGTAATCATCCTAGGATCCAAAGACCTCATGAAACAAAACCATTGTTAAGGACTTTCCTGAATATAAAGATGGAATGATGATTGAACATGCAGGTAAAAAGTATGTTCTAGACTTCTTGGGCTATTACCAAGAAGAGCAGTTCTCAAGTCCAGGCCTCTCTGATTTATCTTGAAGCAGAACATCCCTTGATGTTCAGCCTGGACAGGCAAAGCCATATATGGTTATAAAAAAATTTCAGCTACTTGGCAAATGGTCTTGAGTAAAAACTACTGATATACCTCCCCAGAAAAATCAGTGTCTATGTCCCCTTATTTCAACTAAAACAAAAGAACGTTGCTATGATAGAATAAGTGACACCCTAAGAATGTTGTTCTTGATGCCAATTTAGAACTGAAAACATTTTTTCTCACCTAACAAACATTTTCCTTTAAAGTCATGTAACTAGATCCTTTCTACTCTAATCAGCTCTAACCCAAGAGAAGGCTGATTCAAATGGAATCAGATCTTACAGTGCCATCAATCAGGATGTCTACCTTGGATTAGATAGTGGTGGAAAGTCAGTACAACCAAGATTCATTTGAAGTATTACTTATATCAAAGCTCAAGGCAAAATAGGGAGAAGTAATAGTGTTTCACTGACAGACATATGGATAGATATGCTTTTGTTGTATAAATTCTGCCTTATGCCGAGACAAAATGAGTTCATCTCTGTGTTTGTAAATTTTCTAGTTTAGATTATTTTTCTGCATTTCATCAGTGAACACCCAAGGCAAGAAGTATTGTTTTACTAAGCATATGTCAGCATGGTAGTAAAAATGAGATTCAAGAAAATGAGATTCAAGATTCTCTGAGCATTTGGTTCATTTTCCCTACTTGCTCTATGCATGGTGTGGAACATGCATGGTGTGGAATATCTAACAATAAGATGAACTCATATGTGCTAATTCCCTGTAGCTTCACTAGGGTTTATATTCTTCACTCAGGATATTGCAGTTTCTTAACTGATTAGCCAGAGTCATTAACCTTATTTTTTATTCCTTTTACACACTCCCACATTTCCAAAAGGTTCACTGACTCTCCTTCCTATGTAGAAAAATAAAGAGCAATAATGGTTTTATGCTTAAATCTTGTCAGTTAAAAAGAGTCCTTTCCCAACTTCCTTGTGATAAAGAGAATATTATTTCATGGTGCAATCAACTGAGTAAGAAAGGGCTTGTGACAGCTGTGTGATAGAGTCATTCACCAAAGGATGCACTTTAATACTTAATGACATTTTCACAGAAAAGGCAGAAGAAAGCAATAGAAAGTCACAGCCGAGGACTGTGGCTCATTACCTGCTTAGTGCCTATCAATTTGTAACTAGTGCCAAGTCGCATCAACTCACCTTGAGACATTTCACCCCTTATTTTTCAATTATTCCTTGTTTTATCCATCTGGAGTTCAATTTCCTCCCTGCTCTATTTGTGATCATAGAGATTATACCTACCCTACAGACAGTTCAGGAACTATCTGATTAAGTAATATGGATTAATTAGACCAATACTGCTACCCACAGAGTAGCAATTTAGGCACACAAGCTTACATGCCAAATAAACTGTTTCTCGTTTCAGGATAAGATGAAAATCTTCTGGGTGACTGATTCTCAAGAAGAAGGAGAAAGAGAAATCATGATCATTATCCCAGCAAAGAACAAGTACCCAATCCTGGTCTACAGCTTGGTGATGAAACCAATAGAGGATTCAAATCATCTGAGATTTGGAGTCTGCTACCATCTGGCTGCAAAAGCAAGATGTTCCTCTCTGAAAAGTCCTGTTCTTCTAGATAGAAGAAATACAAGGAAGGAAGGAAAGAAGGAAGGAAGAAAGGGAGGGAGGGAGGGATACAAAGAGCCAGAGAATTTATCTACCTATCTTATCATCCTACCAATCTTGGAAGCTCATTTCTTGTCTCCTCTTACGATCCTTTACTGTGCAGTGACATTTCAAATTTATTTAGGCTTTGCTCTCACAGCAGCCCTGTAAAGAGATGGCTATTTACTTAGAGACTGACAGAGAGGGATTGACTCTAGGCCGAACACTGAAGTAAAACCGAAGAGCACTTCTCCACATCTAAAGTTGGTTTATCCCCACCTATTTATCATATGAACAGACTACGAAAGACATATCAAAATGGGATATTCAACTAATATTTTATCCATGTTTACAATGGGGTTGAGTTCACACATTTAGCTTTTTAGGGAACTGTATGTCCATGTGTCAATCAAGCACAAATGTAGTGAAATGGCTTAATCATATGAAGGCGTGATCAGGACTTAGAAAGACAAAAATATTGCCCCTAAAACAAATTAAAGAAAATGTGCTGAATTTTCTACCCTGCCTTTCATTAATCCAAAACCCAGATCTTTTATTTTTCTTCTCTACATATTGGTCATTCCCATGCCATCATATGTTGCAAATAAAAACTTCAGGAAAATCATAAATAATTGCCTCTGTTGGCCCATTACTTCATCAGTTTTGAGACTGACTGCCAACAGTTCACCAGAATTTTGGATAGAAGGGTCACCTCATCCTGCAAGAGATGTTATGAACTGAATGGGGATTAAATATGTGTGTGGATGTATGTATCTGTAATGCTAAGTAGTGCCATGTGCAGCACTTTTGACTGAACAATTCTCAGGAACCATTTGTTACTGATAAGAACCAAGCATTCATAAATCTCCCTCCACTAACCCATCTAAGCCTCACTTATTTCCTTTTTACTTGTTGGCCAGGCTGCCAGTCCTTCTCCTTAAAACCTCAGAAAAATCTCTACTAGTTCCTTACCCTGTGATCAAGAAAAATCTTCTTAGTTGTATATTTAAATGAGCCTGGATTTACAGAAGCAAGAAACCTACAGTACATAAATTGGAATGGGCCATTGCAGCTACTATCTCTGCCTGTCTTTCTGTTACTCCTTTCTAAGAGGGAGAAAAAAAAAACACCACACCATGAAGACATAGAACATTCAGACACACCAGGTAATAATGAATATCTTGGTGAGATAAGATACAAACTTTTAAAGGCACTGTGCTGAACTGACTTGCTGGAGGGGTTGATTTCATTACATGCTCCTTTGCTCTCTTTCATACTTAACCATCCAAATCGAAACTAACAAACTGCTGAATAATCTTTGGAAATTTTATTCCACCCTGGTCTTTTTCACCCAGCCACCTTTTTTTCCGATTGGCATGTATCCCATCAGTCCTGTTCTCCCCCACCCCCACCCCCCAACTTCCCCGCAACAAACTCCCAGTGAATAATATCAAGCTAAGAATAAGACTTTAACGCTGATCGAGTTTTTTTTATTATTATTTTTGCCGGAGGAGTCTATTGCTTACTTGCCAGGCGCTTGGTCGCCCGCTGCCTGCAAATGCCTACTAATGCACCATTAAATCGCATTAATTTCTTCGCAAGCGAGGCGCAGAAGAATTTTTTTTCTAACGCCACTCGGTCAGCCGATTAAGCGCTGTAGGGCTTCCTCCTTCCGCCCGAACATGCCAGTGCGACGCCTGCCGCCCACCCCCCCACCATCCCTTTCGCCCGTTCGTTTCTCGCTCGCTATCCCTCCGGTTCTGTCCGTCGATCAGAGCCCACCTTGCCCACCGCCAAGCCTAAGATCGGCGCTCTCCTTTCTCGTAGTTTTCACAAGACGCCCAGATCGTGCAGACTCGCTTACCTAGCTGGCTCGCCCGCCTTCCGTCATTCCTCTGGCGTGCATCTGCTCGTCCTCAAAGTTTCTCTTTCTCCCGGATCCAGAAGAGTTGAAAAAGAGGGGGGGGAGGGGGGGCTGCAGCTGCTTGCGGTAGCTGCAAGCCGCCTCCTCGGAAGTGTAATTGACTAGCTCCGACTGGGATTTGGTTAATTACACAAGTTCTGTTTGAGGGGGTGGAGAGAGAAGGCCAACGCTAACAGGGATGACAAGGAGACGAAGAGAGGCGCTTGGTTGATGGGGACGCTGCGGAGCAAGGTGACTTGCCTTCCCCCAGCTTCCAGCTAGTTGCAGCATAGGAGAAGGAAGGTAGACGGTTTTACACCGGGTTTAGTTAATCCAGAACAATTCCTACCAGGTTGGTTTCTCAAAAATACTAGTGGGGGCATTAGAAAAATCAAACATGCCCCACCCTTGAATGCTAGATGAGGGTAATATCCAACTGAAAAGGGGCTTTGCAAAATTCAGTGATGGCGGTGGGGTAAATCCCAGCTCAACCCATTGGGGATGAATGAAACAAGGACGTCTTAGTTAAGTCAAGGCAAAGCTCCTTCAGATTCAGCATTGCTTCTAGCAATGGTCAAGCAGGACCCACCTATCTGGTGATCAGATGTAGGCTTTTAATCCTAATCACACACACATATTTTAGAAGAGTATGCTGGGCTGAGCATTGCATTTCATCTGCAAAGGAATCTACCTCAGAATGATCATGAGTATGGTGAGGTGGGCACTCCACAAGGAGCAAAAGGGCTTTCTATCAAGTAAATCGGGTTTTGAAAAGCCAGAGAGGGCATGCATGTGCCAGGAAAGAAAATCTACCTGTCCCTCCTTACCATAATGGGTCACAAACCCATAAGATGAAAGGAGACACTCATTCTCACCAGGCTCTGCCCCTTGCTGTATAATCATGAATTTGAGATTTAAGGGCAAGACCCCAGAAAAGGGAACTCATGTCACCTGCCATTGGCAATGACCCCGGCAATTCCCCCTTCATGTCTAGAACTCACAGTAACTCTTAACTCTCTGGTGTTTCCAAATGCTCTTGAGGATGCTTTGCTTGGCATCAATACTTTTTAGCAACAGCTTTACCATTAGGTTAGTTATGATCTGGAAGAAGGTTGGAGATTTACTAAGACCCCGGGGATGGTCTACTGGCAGAAATGAAATGTCCCTTCAGGCCACCAGCTTACCATGTGCCAACTTTCAGGAGGTCACCTAGAGCAAAATGTGTACCCAGAAGAGCCATGCATTGGGAAGAAGACTGACCATTTAAGCAGCTCTTTGTCAGAAGGTATCTCTAGGGGTTTTCCAAATCTGTTACTGGTCTTAAAAAGATCTTTTGGTTGGCAACTACAACTCTCCAACTCTACAACTCTACATGTGTCTGTATATACACACCTGCACACCCCTGAAATGTTTATACTTCTATAAACTCTCTGCTGTCTTCTCCAGACACTTTCAAGACTCTCTTAGGAACAAATACTCATATCCAGCATTGTTTGGTCTCAAAACCTGACTGGGGATTATGGGAATGGTAAACTAAGGTATGCAGAGGACCAGGTTGGGGTGGGAAGGCTGTTCTAACCCCTATGAAGCTTTGGGACAACCAAAAAGAGGACTGGTCCCTTCTCTGCTCCCTCTTTAGGTTTCCTTCAAGGACTTTAAGGGTCTCCCAGAAAGTCTCCACCAGACAGAACATCTTCTGCCCATTTCATATCAAAGGACTGACTTAGGGCGACGTCCCCGCAAAGACAGAGGTACCACACCTTTGTGACATCACCCCCCCCCAAAAAAACCCCTTTGCCAGGCCTTTCAGCCCTGAAATTTCGTCCGCCGCCCAACAGGAGCTCCACCAGCGCGCCGAACCGAAAAGCATATTGCGAGAGCTCCTCGGATATCAAGAAGCATTCAACAGCCCGAGCTTAAAACTCCCGTGCGGTGGTTTATAACCCGTGTCCGTGTGTGGAAGAAAGAGGCTCGAAGCTTTGAGTAATCTAAGTTACGGAACAAAGTTAATTCTCTCCTCACGGCACCCCCGCGCGCTCACATTTTAAACCAAAGGCTGCCAATTGAATTTGGACGGGCGGGAAAAGGTTAAGGGATGGAAATGTTCTTCAGTGCAAACACAGGTATTCTACTGGGGGGGGGGGTTAAATCGGGGTTTGCAAATATTCCCCCTAAGTACCCCCCCCCCCCCGAGGGGGGTTTTTTTTTTGCTACACACCCCCATACACACACACTTTCTCTGAAAGGGGGAGTGGGAAGTACTGACCAGACGGGCGAGCAAGCGTCAAACGTTTGCTCGGTGCTCGACTTCTTCACTGGTCTCCAAATTTGACTGGGGATTATGGGAACGGTAGTCTAACGTGCTCAGGGACTCAGGTTGGGATGGGAAAAGGTGTCCTAACACCCAAAAGAACTGGAAGCCGCTATGTCAGGACTAGATAGGTAGGTACTCACCGGGCGGAATTTCACGAGGCGAGGTGTCCCGGAATAAAAAGGTTCCACGAAGCCAGCGAATATCCCATGATAGTTCCAAAGCTTTTGTAGGAGCTTTCCGAAGGGTGAGGTCTGCAAGCCTTAGACTAACACGCTAGGCCTCCCGGCGGGACGGTAGCCGCCACCCTCCAGCGATTCCTCGACGGCCGAGAGCCCCGGCTTTGACAAAGCGCGCTTTACATATGTGTCTTTGCCCGTGTGCGCGCTCGAGCGCGCGCGCGCGCTACAGCGACCGAGAGAGAAGAGCTCGCGAGCCTCCCAAAAGCGGGGGAAAAAATCGTACGAGTAATAACAATAGTAGTAGGAATGCTAATAACAACAACAGCAAGGGGATCAAGGCGCCGCAAACAAACAAACAAACAAACAAAAAAGGCAGGGAACCCGATCTCGCAGGTTTGCTTGGACGATCCCTCTTAAGGCAAAGCAGGTGGACGATCTAAAGATTCACTTGAGGAAACTGGCGAAGTGGAAAGCTTGGACACTCCTGAAAAAAAAAACGGGCAGGGGAAAAGAGAGAAAGAAAGAAAACTTAACACCCAAAAGAGCCGGTGGGGCGGGCTTTGGTCCCGGAGATAAGATGACACACGGAGAGAACTAGGCGAGGAGGCTGGACTCACCCTGATAGATATAGAGGCGGAGGTGCTTAAGGAAGCTGGGAACTGGGGAGGATCCAATAAGATTCGGGAGAAACGGAGGGGGGGGGATGCGTAGACAGAGAGTAAACCTCTCACACACATGCCTTTGCACAACTCCTTTCATTTCCCCAGCCAGCCTCCTTTACAGGTTGCAAAAGAAAGGCTACATGCTTTCCAACCCGCACCCCGTTTGCTTTGCGCGCAGCTGAATGAGCCTCAAGGATCGGAGCGTGCGTTTGAAATTCAGGTCTCCGGGGACTGAACGGAACCTTGTTCCTCTTAGACATGACACACACAAACACACCCACACACCCACAAACACACACACCCACACAGAGAGAGAGAGAGGGGGGGGGAGAGAGAGTGTGTCACTCTCTCTCTCTCTCTCTCTCTCTCTCACACACACACACACACACACACACGAGAGACACAAATTGAGCCTCACTTTTTCTGACTGGTTTTATTTTACTAGGAAGTTTACAAAGACAGAGGCGTTGTGAAGGAATTTGCTGCCGGGAGAGCGGAGGAGAGAAAGGGAGAGGCTGCTCCCGTCGCCGGCGGGGAGCCTCCGGTTCAGCAAAGCTTGAAGGCAAGCGGAGCGGAAAGGAAAGGAAAGGCGGCTCCTGAATCGGCGGGAACCACAGAGAGTTGGTGGGCCTCATCTGTCTCCCCTCGCTCTCTCTCCCTCTCCCGGTTGTGTCCCAGTGCTCGCGTGACGTCTCGGCTCCGAAGAACGCGCTATTCCCACCAACGCGCATCTTTACGAAGCGAATCTCCTCGGACCTTTTCTCGCCCGCTTCTCCGGTACGATTCCGCGCGCCCCCACACCCCCTCCCCGGCTTACTAACCGCGTGTGCGCGCCCGGCCGTCTGAACGCGCGTCCCACTTGATTATAAAGGCATCTAGCTGTAAGCGTGGGGAAGGTGGTGAAGATCTGAGAAGGCGGACGGGCAGCAAGCAGCCGGCCCTTCTCGCTCCCCGTATCACGGCGCCCGTCTCTGCCGCCCCGCCTTGTCTCGTGTCAAAGAACGAAGCGGGCTGCCTTGGCTTCGATTCCCCCTTTCTCCCGCTTGTATTAAGGTTGTGTCGGAAATGAAGCTCCCGCTTATTTCCCCCCCCCCGCCCCCCAGGATGTAGAAGTATAATTGCGGGGGCCTTTCTTATAGAGCGATTGAGGGTACAGAAGACAGGATGGTCTTATATATATTTGGCTTCAGACGCTAAGAAGATACAGATCTTATTTCAATTAGATGGGCATCACAAAGCTTTAGACGCTGCGATCTCCCCACGCCTGCCCAGTTTTATGTATGCTTTGCTTTGCTTTTTTTTTTTTTTTAAGTTGGGATATGTCCAGATTCTTAAAGGACTGTTATGGGAGAAATTGCAGCATGGAGTTAACAGTATTGAGAAAGAGCCTTGGTAGTATAGAGAGGCCTTAATCATGGACCTATTTTATTTTATCTCCTCAGTTATCTTTCTTCATTGATTTGTGTTCCTCCGCTCGCTCCCCCAGCAGGGGAGTTTATTTCCACACCTCCTGCAGGGGCCCATTGCACACTTCACACTATTTCAATTTTGCCTTGTACCCTAATCCATCTCTCTTGCCTATTCACTTGGCTTTCTGCTTGCTGCAGTCTGAGAATGTATAATTTTCAGCTCAAGAAGAAAGGAAGAAATGACTCTGCAGATTCTTATTCTTTTCATCCAAGTCTGCCTGCTTCTTAGAAATCACCAGGGGATTTGCATATAGAGCCTGCTTCTGATTCAGCTTCCAAGACAAGAGCTTTCCACTTTTCAGCACACAATATTCCTTCACAACAGTGTGAGCCCTTGAGAGCTACTCAGAAGTCTGCAAGTTCTGTGCAATGCCCGCATGAATTGGAACCGTGGCTTTAAAAAACGAATGATCAATAAAATATTAAAGCCTTGCAGCCATTATTCTGGTAATATAAGAGGTATCATAGGGCTGGAATGGGGGTGGGGGTGGAGGTCTTGTGGTCCAGCTAGTGCAGACCATGCCAAGAAATAGCCGCCCACCATTATTGAAAACCTCCAATAATGGAACGCTACCCCAAGAAGCAGACAGATCCACCAGTTAGTAACTAACGAAGACAGGAAATTCCTCCTTCCTTCAAGTATGGATTTCTCTTCCAACCATTTGTTCTTGATGTACCCACATTTTTTTTTAATGTGCCACCTGTTTGAGTATTGGAAGATCGCTTTCATTAGCCTTAACCCTTTCTTCTTTAGAGTAAACATACCCAGTAGACCAGAGCAGGAAATCAGCTACACAGAAGGTTCAAACTATTTTTTATTGAGACTGTCTCTGATAACAATCTTGCAAGTATGCAATTCCTCCTCTTATAATCCAGAGAATTAGGGAGATGTCTGCCTAAACTGCTTCTTCTCACTGTTTCATACTTAAAGAATGTTTCATCCCCCTTGTTTAGGTAATTGTTCCTGCATATTTCTGTCAAAGTTATCTTTGTTATTTTCTATACTGGCTCTTTAAACTGTTCTTTGTATATTTCATCCCCCAAGTTCCTCATCATCCCTGTTCCTCTTATCTACACTTTTTCCAATTTCTTATCCTTCTTGTATTGTGGTGAGCAAAACTGGGCAGAGTGTTCCAGGTGCAGTCTGACTAGTAGTTATCACTTCCCATGATGTTAATATTACATCTCTGTTGATGCAGTCTAAGTTTGCATCTGCTCCTTTAACACTGCTATCACATGCTTAATCTGGGATCTACCATGATACTTAAATCCCTTTTACAAGTAGTACTACTGACTGAGATACACCTAACTTATACCGGTACATGTTTTCTTCCTTGGTGTAGAACCTTACATTTTTCATTACTGAACTTCATTTTGTTGGAAAATGCCCAATGTTCAGTTATATCAAAATGTTTTTGTATCCTGACCTTGCTTTTTTGATGTTAGCAACCCTCAATAATGGTAATTGGAACCAAAATTTCTGTAGCTAAGTGGCACATGGTAAAGTGTGATATCATGTGATTGCCATTTGCAAACTTCTGGCCGGGTTCCCCAATGACTTTGTTTGTAGGAAGCCAGAAAAGAAGGTCACAAATGGGGGTAATGTGACTACAAAGATGCTGTGACCAATATAAGTAAAAGGATCAGTCATAAGTGTTACCTGTTTAACCTCATTGTAAATTCAAACAGAGCTGCACAAATGATTCTTAAACAAGGATCACCCATACTGAATACAATTTCATTATTCTTTCTACCAGTAGAGATCTATATGTCAAATATCAAATGCCACTAGATAAATATAGCAAAAAAACCAATATCTCATTATGTGTCTATCATGTATTAATATCTATACTGCCAAAATGGAAAATACCCAAACAAAGCTGAATTTTTATACACACACACACACACACACACACACACACACACACACATACAAACACATATTTATAAACTAATCTCATCCTTCAAATCTTGTTTCTGAAATTATATGTTATTACAAGTTTTATTCTCCCTCTCCCTCCCTCCCCACCCCCCACAGCTATAGACATTATCAGGAGCTGGAGATGGGTGCCAAATGACTAAAGAAATTTTGTACAATCATAGTGTAAACTGCCTTTTTTGTACATGTATCACCTCTGATGTATGAACCATTAGGGAAATATATTGGTATTTTATCATTCAACATGGATTTTGGAAAAAAAAATCAAATTTTTTAAACTTGCTTTTAGAAAAAAAAACCCTTGGGAAATTAATCAGCATGTAAAACATCAAATATCTTTGCTAGATTAAATTCAGGCTCTAATCGTACATTGTCCAATTTAGAGAGAAAGAACCAATGAACTCAATGTATTTCTAAATAACTCAGTGTATTTCTTACTTTGAAACACACTGAGAAATACATAGATACTTCTTTATTGAAAAGTATGTCATGATTGTTTCATTATGCAAAAAATCAACTTCCACTTGGGGATCTGAATTACAATTAATTTTTGAAAGGGACAAGGTTCTAGGACAAAACCTTTTATAAAACATATATAAACATGTCCCATTCTTTTTTTCAGTTTTCCAGGAAGAGATAAAAAGAAAAGTAGAACTGGTTAAGTTCAAAAATATACCCATTAATTCTTCTGAAGACACCTTGGCATAGGTCAAGTGCTAAAGTAGTGGAGCAAACAGGTGACATAAAAAGTATAGTCATGATGCAAGCAAGGTTCAGATCCAAGTAAGGATGAGATTTGAGGCTCAGTGATTGGGTATTCCAAATAATTCTAGTGACCTAATTCCAGTGTCTGCCTTGTTTTATATTTCCAATAGTAAGCATAAATGTGGTTCTTACTTCTGTCATTTCAAAAGGAAATAGCTGTCTTTTCTTGCTAACTAGGATAATCATTTGAGTAATTCTTGATGATTCTGAAGAAGTTGGAAGTATTCCAGGATTCTGTACTATAGAGAAAGCAACATTTGTAGCCTTGTATTTAAATTCACATATTTTAATTGATTTTAGCAATCCCAAAATAGGGGAACTGAATTGGTAATGCCTCTAATGAATCACAATTGAAGCAACCAAAAAATACATAAAATTGCAGATCCTAGGTTACACTTTTATGCACAGATATTTTTACAGAAAAAACTTTCCTGAAATGTAAATTTCAATGATGTAATGAAAAATGTAACTGAAAAAAAGAATTGATTTGAATAGAAAAAAATGAGATTGTATTTACTGACACAAAAATGATGTTGTGCATCTATTTTTGTGGACTTAAATGAAGTGTTTGGATTTTTATGGTCAATTGTTATTTTTATTATTGTTCAGAATATTTGTAATTTTGAAGACTTTTCTTTCTTTTTAATGAAAATGAAGAGAAATGGAATTAAAGTAAGATGTTAGGCAAATTATTAAATAAGAGAACATTAAATGGTTGTTTTCTCAGATATTAGTTTCTTCTTCAAGGTCACTGTAAGTAGTATGCAAATAAGCAGCTGTTTACAAAAAAGGCAACTATAAGTGTATTCCGCACTGTTTATCCTAAGTTATTTTATGTCATTGTTCAATATAGATGGGATGGATAGGTGGGAGTTATAGAATACTGTGGCATTATAACATGAACTCAGTAAAGGAGTGAAAAGGAAAAGAATTCTTCAATTTTCCAAAGTTATATTTTTACTCCAATTGTTCATTAGCCAGTGTTATAATTAATCTAATAACAAAAAATTTAAAAAGTAGGGTGAACTAGAGTTAAATTCATAGTCAACATCAATTTTAATTGTATGCCTATGGGAAGCAATTTCTGATTTGAGTATTATGAGTGTTCTGCTTTAGGTTTGCACAAGCTGTTAGCTTCGCTTTGGACCATAGGCTTCCTAAACATATAACATCCATACCTACCAACAAAAAGGAAATAATTTTTGCAAAAAACAAAAATTAAACAGTTAAGATGGGAAAGTCGAAACTTAAATAGGGTAATATAAAGTCTAGGAATGTTTATCTTGGCAATTTGTTATGGTTTTTGCATGCCTTGGCTATCTGTATAGATACGTTTGTGTGTTCTTTTTTTAGATACTTCAGCTTTCCTTCTATTTACCTTTGCACTTAATTTTTCCCTGTATATAATAAACTCTCAAAGTGATCTCTTTGCAAACTGCTAATTGATAAATTAATGTTAAATAATTGATGAAATGATGACCAGCAGGAATAGCTTTTTAAATAATGTAACGTTGTTCTTAATGATGGATTTCACATTGCATGAAAACACTTTCTTGAAGCTAACAGTTAAAATGTATCCAAATCAATGGGGAGGGAATTCATTATTATGGGTGGTTTGGATCACCCATAATTTTCCACACATTATTTAAATTATTTTAGCTCAATAAACCTATTAGCTCACTGCAGAAAAACCAAGCTACTTAGCAGTTGAATCCAAGTGAGGAATAATAAAAAAGTTATCTGGATGAGAACAAGAAAGTATCCACTTTAAAAACTCATCTTCATTCTGCCATATATAATATTTGAATAAAACTAAACTCAGAGAAACATAAATCTTATACTCAAGAATGCTCTGTTACATAGGAATGTAAGCGAATGCAGGATTAGGAGAGAGTACTGTTCAAGGGAAGATTTAACAAGATTCCAATGGTGCTCATGTGCCCTTTCTAATGTCATCAAAGGATCATGCCAAATTGGCTGATGCAAAATTGGGATGCTATCCTATACAGGCTCACTGATGGTTTGGGACCAGTCACAATTCCTGATTCTTTTAACTCTTAAGACTCCTCCAAGTAAGAATGTGGTAGAAGTAGTCAGGAATACCTTCAGCTTTACAAACACAGGAAAGTTTTCTGAAGGCTCAGGAAACCTATAAGAAATGTTTGTCAGAGACGTTGGGTCTGAAAAGCATATGCAAAAAGTTGGTGTGGAGAAACTAGGGGAGAAGGAAGGTGAATGAATGAATGCTTGCTGGGATGGATGGGTACAAATGCTTGCTAAGAGGGATGGGAACAACGAATGTTTGCAGATTGGCCTGCTTGGGAGTCACATGGTGGCTGGGAAGAGAAGGCAGCTAAGCAATAAAGTGCTTTCTGGTGCTTTCTAAGCAGGCTTGGGTGGGTGAGGCTTCCCGGGGCTTACCAAGCAATCCCAGAGCCATCATTCTGAGGCTGCAAAGCAGAGTGCAGGACAATCAAAATAATGTAGATGGAGGGAGAGGTAGGGAGGTGAAGGCAATCCCTTGCCTTACTGAAGCAGGAAGCTCGAATAGACCAAGTCCAGAATGGCTTAGATTAGGGTGAGTTAACAAGCACAATGGGAAATGCTGGGATTGCAGTTACAAGTTGGTGTGGTCATGTGACATCTCACTTATGACTGCACTGATTTATAATGATGGCAGTCCTGGTCCAAATTGTGGTCATAAGTTCAGGACTACTTTTAAGGTTTTGAGAATAATGAATAATGATATCCCAAATGCTGAAGGCATACAATGCAGCTATATTTACAATAAAGGGTTAGATTACTAGGGATTCTATAACAAAGAAAAATAATAGTTGACATGTATGAATATTTCAGAGAGAGAGAGAGATAGAGATAGACAGACAGACACAGACAGACATACGGACTGACTGACTCTGTTTTGAAAGGGGGCAGAATCCTTTGCAAACCAAGAGTTCCTCTCTTTTAGAGTTTTAATTGGATTCTTTATCATTCCCATAGATAAAATGTGTATATAGATTTCAGCATTCAACTTTGAGGATTTTTATCCCTCCTCAACACCTTTTCACCATTCACCCCAACAAAAACATTCAGCCCTCCTGAAATGCTGGAAGTTGTTAGAAAATCAACAACCACTTGGGTTTGTCAGCTACAGTCAATATCACAGGTTTACAAATATTTTGGATTCAGCTGTTAGTCCAAATTATGAGATTCAATGTGACTCAAGTTTTTTTTTCCAGATTTCCAAATCCATAAAAAATCTTGTAGTTAATGTTCATTGTAACCATGCAGGTACTTTTAACCTTCACAGCCTTACAGAGGACTCACACAGATTGTTAACATTTTGTGCCAACAAATACTTTTCACCTATTCAGAGTGACTGACTACATCACGCTTTAATGAGTTCTTCCTCAGCATAATGTTGTGCTATCATTCTTCATTGAAAAAAATCCCATCTACAGCATGTTTAATCAGCAAAAATGTGCTTCTCTTTTAGGGACCCTTGAGAAGAGCAGAACCACACAAAAAGTCCTACATGAATCTTAAACTGACCAATATCTTACAATAAGAGGAATAAAATGGTTGAATCCTGCATCTGTTATTTACTTCTATTTGAGAGATGGGGAGGATAATGTTTTAGTTTTGCATTCCCAGAGTTTATGTCATAAGCTATGCAATATTTAATTTTTGAAAGATTCCATATTAATTGCTGGTTCTTATCTTGGGACTGTATTTATTTATTTATTATTTATTTATTTATAAGTTGCATATCTCTGTGGTTTTAAAAGCATCTCTGCATTTGCTTTTGTTTCTTTTAGGATTTATTGCTCACATTTATTAAATTGGCATATGCAGCTGAAAAGAATATTTTCACTGCAGGAGGTAAAGTACTATATAACCTAGGCATTTTTCTATATGACAGCATTTTGACCACCCTAAAGATGAAGGTTTTGCTGATCAGGTTTTTTTAAAGAAAATATTTGGGAAAATTCGAGCATTAATCTTTGCTGTCAAAGAGTGGAATGTAAGCACTGGGATTATTCTTCTGATGCCTTCTTTTCAAGGTCGACCTTAGTGCTTTTTTTTTTAAAGCAGTGCTATGTTTTAAATGACCTTTTATCTTTTTAAATGACTATTTTAACAGTTAAATTATGTGATCCCAAGCCCTGTCTTTGTACCTCTGTAGCTTTCCCTGAAAACGGGTGGAACTTGATCTCACCACATTGAATCATCTCAAAATGAGGGGAGAAAAATACTTACACTCTGTGCACCATTGCTCTGCTGATAAGGTCCTCAGTTTTCCTAAAAATGTTAAATGCAGCCCTGGTTGTTAAATGTTGCCTTCCCATAGTTTAACTTTTATCACACGTACTAAGTTACCAGGCTTCACCAAGATAAGGACACTGACCATCCAGCTCCTACTCCATACCTAATTCATACCTGTTCTTCAGTACTTGTTGGTAAGTTGTCATCACCAACATTAACCATGGTGGCACAGAATGTAGTGCTGCAGGCTACTTCTGCTGACTGCTGGCTGCCAGCATTTTGGCAGTTTTAATCTCACCAGTTTAAGATTGACTCAGTCTTCCATCCTTTCGAGGTGGATAAAATGACGACCCAGATTGCTGGGGAGCAATATGCTGACACTGTAAATTGCTTAGAAAGGGCTGTAAAGGGCTGTGGAATGGTATATAAGTCTAAGTGCTATTGCTACTATATTAATCATGATATTAATCAGGTTTTCAAAGAATCCAGCAAGAGATTTGTGAAATTAGGGCTACTCGGACTGGGCTGCAAAATGATGAGAGGGAAAATATGACCAATGTTTTGGCTTCTCAGACATGCTTGCAGATTTATTACATTGTATTACCACTAAATAAATTATTTTTTTCTAATTCACCAAAGCAAGGGTCCCCAATCCTGGTCTGTGGACCTCTACCAGTCCACAGCCTGTTGGGAACCAGGCATCTTACTTAAACTCAAGCAAATGAACCACATTTATGACTTAATCTTTTTGTAGTGGATTTTTGTTTTAGGTGTTTTTTATGTTTAGAGGATAGTGGAAATTAATATGTAAGAATAATAAACAGAAAAGAGAAAGCAGTTAATTACTTCTACACAACTTGAGACTGTTCTTAATCATTCAGGATGGAAGTAATTTTGTCTTTGAATCCTTCCTTCCTTCCTTCCTTCCTTCCTTCCTTCCTTCCTTCCTTCCTTCCTTCCTTCCTTCCTTCCTCCTTCCAAAAATAGCAATACCAGAAATCTACTGTGGAGTTTTAAGATAGCTTTGCTACTAGAACACGAATAAACAAAGAGACACAAGCTACAAATGAAACTCCACTAATATAGCATAATCCATGGAACAAGCTGCTTGACATATACCATTGTCAAGTGCACAATTACTGTAAGTTGTTATTCAAGCATTCATCATTTGTCAGGTCCATTGAGGACAATGGCATACGAAAACAAGGGTTGTGAACACGTTGGAGTAATATATGAAGCATAATAGGCTCCTAATTAGGCAGTTAATGTGTGTTGCTTAGAGCTTATATCTCAACATAATTTCAGCTACTGATGTTAACTGTAGCACTTATGCTTCCTGAAATTTTGCCAGTAGCTTCAGGAGGCTATAGATACTAAAGTTTCTCAGACTTGTACATTAGGGTAGCTATTCTCCCAAAGGTGCTTTTTCAAAAGGCAATTGGACTTTGTTTTTTCTTGAAGATGTTTAGCTTCTCATACAAAAAGCTTCTTCAGTTCTGACTGGGGGAGGATGGAAGGATTGATATTCTTTGCACTCATTTGGTCATTAGCACTTTTTTTGGAAGTCATGGAGGCCACTTGGAGGTTTATCTGTGCCCTCAGGGTCATCTTAATACAGGTAGTCCTCGAGTTATGACCACAATTGAGCCCAACATTTTTATTGCTAAGTGGAACATTAGTTAAGTGAGTTTGCCCCATTTATGTCTTTTCTTGCCACAAATTGACATACATGCTTGTAAAAGTAAAATTATTTTTGAGTAGTCCACAAACTAACTGCTGCTACTAAAGTACAAGTCAGGAAAGTCTCTCCATATATTTATTGATGATCAGCAAAATATTTTTAAACCAAGATAAAGTAAAAAGACATTTCTTTGTAGATTCCAAAATTTCAAAGCCCAACTTAAAATTTAATAATATAGATAGATAGATAGATGATAGATGATAGATAGATAGATAGATAGATAGATAGATAGATAGATAGATAGATAGAT
>NW_020769329.1:3232344-3247713 GCF_900518735.1 Pseudonaja textilis | reverse complement strand
AGCTAGCTAACTTATATAAAATATATTCCTTTTCTGGTCCTTCTTCACTAGCATTCTTACTTTTTTAACTTTGGAAAGTAAAAAAGAATAGTTTTCAAGAGCCATCAGATCTTAGGTTCTAATTTCGACAACAAATTGATCGTGATGCAGTATTATTCTCGAGAATATTGTAGGGAAAAGGTTGAGGCAGTCTTCCTTATAAAATGCATTTCATTTATATTTATTGTCATGTCTATTTGTGGCAATCGGAGGATAAGCTATCATTGAGTTTCATGAAATCTATTTCATCAGAATATGTGGGAATTCACTACAATCAAAAAATTATGGGAAATTATTTTAAATGTAAAACTGCCATGTTAATTCAAGATAGATTCATATACTGATGTTTAAGTAATTCACCTTTCAGGTCTATAATATAGGTACATCCTATAAAAATAAACAAACATGGAGACTTCAAATATTAAGATGGTAATAAGTGAATATTATTTTGAATGTATAAATACCTTACACAGGGAAACTCCCATTGAAAAATAAGATGTACCCTTTGCTAATATTGCCATTTCCTACTAGGGACCTGTTAAAAATTGGAAAGGCTGTCCCCCCCCAAATTCTGACTGAATAATTTATGACAATTTTGGAAGTCTATATATTGCTAAAATTTTTCTGTCTACAACGTTTAACTGGACAAAATGGTGTATCGTAAAACAAAACTTCCCCAACAATAATAGCTCAAATAGGCTAACTTACAGAATCCTAGGGTCCATTATTCTTGAGGCAATGAAAATTGAGAAATTTGCCTCCCCGCTGCCCAGCTGCTGCTGCTGCAGTCACATGTTCTTCATTTTTAATGTTTTAACATTCTGTGACAGTTTCCAGTCACTTGCACAATCCCTGCTCCTTCACATATCAAGTTGTTACCTACTTGAAGGGAAGAGAAGGGAAGAAATTTCCTGTTTATATAGGTAAGAAAGGAAAGAGGGGGGAGGGAAGGGAGAAAGCAAAGAAGGGGGAATAAGAAGAATGTGTTGGAATGTGTAGCCAAAGAAGGAAAATGGAGAATGTCAGCAGTAACCTCTATGGCTTCCCAGGGATGAGGAAGCACATTTTAAAACAGAACCAAGGGAAGTGCGCACAGTTCTGGACTAGATGGTGGAGGGAAGAAAAGTTGCAGTTTAGCAACAACCTACTATAGCCAAGAGTATACATGTAAGGTTAGAAGGTTATAACTTTAGTTTATTTTGTCTAGAAATTAGTACTGGACTAAATTGGATCTCACTTTGTCATCTTTGGGCTTAGGCCTGACAAGAAAAGAAAAAAGAGAAGGGGAGGGGAGCGGGGAAGGAGGGAGGCAGGAAGAGAGGAAAGGAGGGAGGAAGGAAGGAAGATTCCCAATGCTCACTGCCAGCTTTTCACAAGGGAACTCAATAGTAAAGCAACAGGAAGTCAGAAGTTACTTCCGCTCCCACCCATGGTTATTCTGTTTCTCTGTAATCAAGAAATATATCTGAAAAGATGTCTCAACAGGTCACACATTTTATTGTTCGTGTCCTATATAACACAACATTAGAAGTGAAACTATATTGCAAGTAACTCCCTAGAAACAACAATGTAGAAAGTGTGAGTACAGAGAAAGATACATAGATATATAAATGTGGCCTCCCAAAAATTACAGAATAGCTTAATAATTGCAACTTTTTCTAGTAAGAAAATGTATTGATAGCTAGAGGTGAACTTCTGCCTGGTATTTATAATGTCTCATCAGACACAAAGGTGATGCAACCCTAGCAAAGTCAACAGATGGCTACTTCAATCTACAACTCCCCGTTCTACAATTAGTCTGCCTGTCTGACAGTGGATTCAATAGTCACATGTAATTGGGTCACAGTGAATTTGATTTACTTTAATTTAGAATCCCATAGACAGAAGTCCTGGATTTTATGTTTCTCAGCTGTAACTAAAAAGCCCAGAATTATATTTGATTATTAGAATGGAATAGAAAATACAGTATATTTCTGCTATCACATCATCTGGCTTGTTCTTTCTTGGATCCTTCCACTCTCCTACTCTTACCAATGATACAAAGTTGGTAGGCCCTTATTCCTGTCTCATAGTAAATAGGAAATCTCCAAAAAATGATAATGCTGCAGGGAAAAATATACGTGTAGAAGGAATGGCTGAGCAGAAAAACTTTGAAAAGCAATTCCATGGATGGTCATTAATCATAAACTTCCAAAAAAACTAAATATTAAGTTGATCCTGAAGTTGAATATTTGCTGGCCATACTCTGACCTTCAGTTTTGACCTTCCTCCACAGATCTCATTTAACATCTTTAAAAACTGACTTATAAAATGCCTTTATTATGTGGGCTGTGATAACTATGTCTCCAAACACTATTGCTTCTGGCTGTTTTGCCATGCTATTTTGGCCTATTATTCTAGAAAATACTTTTTTTTATGAATCTGATAGAGAGATTAGGAGATAGACTTAATAAACTCTTGGCCTTCTTTTCTTTTTCTATTGTGTTCTGCTTCAGGTCTCATCTGATTCAAAGGCAGACTTTTTATTATTTACCAGTGGGCAGCCTTCCAAATATATAAATGGATCCTCCTATATCAATGGATATAATTTTAATTGATTGACAGGTTTAGGGCTAAACCATTTTGATGAATTCTGCTTTTTTATAATGTTAAGTGGCTAGGGCAGAAAGAACATCTATTTAGGAAATGTTAGACAATGATATCCTCGGGGAGAGAACAATATACTTTGGCAGGGCACTATAAACTACATCAGGAAAAAAAAAATCAAAATTTAAAAATAAGCAATTAAAAAGAAAATCCACAGAGATTCCCACATTGCTTTTGCTAATTGTTTCAGTCCTGCCACTGACTTGTTTTAAAACTGTCTTTTTTCCCCAAAATTGATGTGAGTTCAACACTCAATTCACCTATCATGTAAGTTAAGAATATAGTAAAGCTGGGGATAAAAAGCAACTTGGGAGGGATTAAAAAACAAACAAACAAACTCACACTTGTACAGAGGAAAGTATTGTTGGAAGAAATATCCATCTGGTTCAATTCCAGGCAGGGAGAAAGACACTGGAAACATGGAGAGTGATTGGAAAGAGGTTTAACAGTGAACAGGACCATTAAACACATGGTCCTGGTGCAGTTGACCACATGGCGTTGGGAATGAGAGTTATTTATACCTTCTCTGGGGCCTTGTGCTTGAGCTTCCTTTTCTTGTGCAAGAACATGCATTCTATAGGCTGTTGCAGGGGTCATAGCTGCCTGTAGGTTGTCTGGGAAGTTTGGTTGAAGCCTGGAGGGCGATGCAATGTCCCCAGGTGATTTTTGCAATGCAGTGAGCCCTACTGCTAGATAATCCTGTTATGTCCTAGAGGGTCATGTTTTAATCCCATCACTCTGGAGCTGGCGGTCTTTTGTCTTGTAGATGGGCTGGCCCAGTCCCACCAGGGCTATTAAGAAAGGTGAGGAGCATGTTTCCCCTTTAGGAAAATGTAATATTTTGCTTTTTTAAATATTTCTCAAAATATTTCATTTTTCTAGGAGGGATGACTTCCCTCAGTATTAAAACAATAACATTTTTATCTCCAGCTGCTGGTTAAAAATAAAAGAGGACTCTTCCAATGATACTATGTTAAAATTTTGGCTGGTCGGCTTCACAATGTCTCCTTGATCTTGACCATGTAGTGACACAGCAACTTAAGCTGACTTATTACTTAAACTTATTCTTTATGTTTACAATTTATCTCCCTTCCACACCTTTGGTTATGGTAAGAACAAGAGGATGTCAGCTTAAGTTGTTTGCAGAAAGCCTGAGAATCAACTGGATAAGTTGGCTAGCAGGATTTCTACATTGTACATCTCCAAATCGTAAAATCTATTAAATTCTCACATATCTTTAACAATAATAGTTTATTTTTTTAATTGAAAAACCAATAGCCTTTCTGTTTAATGTTATTAAGTTGGATTTCTTCTCATGAACAAACTAGTCCTAAAATGACTAGAAGTGGAGTAATCAAATTAAATCAAGAGTAGAAGCAGCAAAAAACAACAGCTAATCAAGAACTGAAATGCAGTACATGCCCATGCATTGATTTTTAGAGATAAAATACAAGGAAAACTTGTATAGCTCTTTTTTTTTTTTTTTGCCAAAGATCACTGGAATGCCATGTAATGTCTGGTATGCATCTGCTAACCCAATGGGGATTATTTTTTCTGTTCACCCGCAAGCTCAAAATAATCTGTATCAGTCTTCATACTATTCATACTTCATACTTCATACTGTTCTAAAATGGTATGTTTATATTTATTTATATTTAGACACCTAAAGAACTATGAAGCTCAAGAACAGCTACATGTTTGCAACCTTCTCTGGATGATGGGTTCTTTTTTGTGTGTTCTCTCTCTCTTTCTCTCTCCCTCTCCATCTCCCTCTCTCCCTCCTTCCCTCTCCCCCTCTTTCCCTCCCTCACACACACACACACATACACACACACAGAGAGAGATAAGAGTGTCTCCTCTCAATGGCATTTTTTTTTCATAAGGTAGGAAAAAACTGCAGAATTTAGCTTGGTTCCTGCCAAACAGTAATCAGAAGGGCTTGAATTGTTTGCAGTTTTATTTTTATTAGGAAAAGAAAAAGAAAAAAAGTCCCTCATTGTAGGCAAAAAGGGCAGAGATGCACTCATAAGGGTGTTTGGAAATGCTTAATTGTATATGATAAGTTTAATTCCTAATATTTTTTCCTTAAAAAAAAAAAAAAAACTTTAGATACAGTAGAACCTCTGGTCACAAACTTCTGACCATGACTATATCAGGTTCCAACCAAAAATTTCAAGATTTTTTTTTTTTTTTTTGCAGCTGATTTCCCCTTCTGTGCCATTTTTTGGAGTAAGCGCCAAATTTCCAAAATTAGGTTTGAGTCATGACCAAATTGGGTTGCGACCAAAGTTATGGGATGAATTATGGTTGTGACCAGAGGGTCTACTATATTTCTACAATTCTTGGACACACATGACCCCTTGCATTTTTATACATGCTTATCCAGAACCAACCTTGAGTTGATAATGATACTTTAAAATCAGAATCTCAAGTATACATCATGCATGTTTGTGTGTAATATCAATCTAAAAGGGTTCTTTCCTGCATGTTGGAGCACTGACTAATGCTTGCTTTTAGTGATAGAAGCAAACCAATGGATTTTAACCAATGTTTGTAAAATCCATACTGTTGGTAATGGAATGGAATGTCCTCCAGATTTTGCCATTAACAGCCTATCTCTTGGAGATGAATTTGACAGACAAACAGGAGACATAACTTCATTGAATTAGTGGGTTAATTCAAAGGTGTCCACAAGATCTGATGCTTTTGCAAAATTACAAAAGCAATATAGGCCCTTATCCATTATCTCTAAATGGACAGAAAAGCATGGTAATAAATTAGTGTGCATGCCAGGATGTTCTAGGATGGAGAAGTGACCAGTCAGCATTTTATAAACTACATAGGGTACACAGTGTCTTTATATGTGCAACACAAGTAAAATATAACCTCACACAGCAATATATATATATATTAAACTAATGAAAAATGGACATAATGCATTTTACAGTGTAACTATCCCTATACCAGTTTATTGCTGTTTTTTTTTTCTTTACCTGTTGTCCTCTCTACTAATTGGATACAGATTTGTTAAACAGAATTGTCATACCATTGTAACACAAGCTATTTCCCTTTTGTATGAACATGAAATGTCATACCAAAAGGGATGCAGTTTGCATCATGATGCAGTACTGCTTTCATCATTGTACATAATCTCTCTCATCCAGTTGCCCCTGACTAATCAACAACAAACTAATAGTAGAAGGAAACTTCTCTAAAATAATAAGCAAAGACTCAAAATTAAAAGCAATAGATGAAGAAAAATGAAACATCTGCTACCGACATAAACTGGAATAAAAGATTATCCTATCTACAAATGATCATGCAGACATTTAAACAACCAAACACATTGATGCCCAAGCAGGATGGAAGAATGGAAAACTGGGCAAAATCAAGTTTTATAATTTGGTCTACTATGGATTTTCAGGGAGAATAAAACAGGCATGTAGGCATTTGTTCTAAAACAATTTGATTTCAAAATGACAAAATATGCCTCATGATATCACAGTGCAAGTACCACCCTTTTATTTATGGGTTGAAATGATGCTCACTGGTTGAATGGAAATTCACATCATAGCACACATTTCATTATATGCCCCTATAGACAGCTCAGCACAAAAACTTAAGAAAAGAAGTGTTATTACCCATTGTTCATTGCTCTGAAATATATACAAAGCTCAAAAACAATCTGGTCCTGAATTTAAGAGATTTGAGATTCCTCACAGAACCTTCCTAGCAAACTCCCTATAATCTCCTATAGCATTTATTATATTCAAGACTGCTGCCAAATCTTCCAGTAGCAGCAGCCGCCACCTCTAAAGTGTTATTTTCCTAGGGCATACAATGCCCCAGCTCCAGCTGTGAAAGTTTTATGGAATTTACTTATCACTAAGAAACAGCATACGAGTACATGAACAGTATTACATGGGTAAAATAATAAATTTAGACAACACCACAGTCTTGAACATATTATTATGAATATTTAGGTGTCCGGCAGATATGTCTCCTTACAGTTGGCATCCATCTTCACTCACATCAACAAAATGTCTCCCTAATGATGCAATGGAAAAAAAGCACATTTTTCCCTATGCCTTCCAGTCAGTCTTGATTCCTGGTGATTGTTGAAGTAGTTCCTCCAGGTTTCTTGGCAATATTTTGGAACTGGTTTGCCCTTATGTTCTTCCTAGGACTGAGAGGGAGTAATGAGCCCAAGGTCACCCAGACAACTTTCATGCTTAAGGTGGGGCTACAACTCCCAGTCTCCCAGTTTCTAGTCTGGCTACTACTGCTACTACTCCATGCTAGCTTTCTACAAAAGTGTAGTACATATTTAAACATATGAACTTCCTGCTCCCTCACAGATTTCCCACAGCAGCAATCATCACTAAGAGGCCACTTCTCATAGTCTTTCTTCACATCTTGAACTTCCCTCTGAGGATTTGCTGGACAATTTCATCATTCACAAAGTTGCCACCGTCTCTTCTATCCACGTGCTGGATGAAGTTCCAAGTAATATCCTAAATGTATTGCATGCCTCATACTGGCCCCCTCTCTTATTAGCATCAAATTAGGAAAGTGGTGCTGGGAAAAAGCCTGGCGCGTTCTCCTTTTCCCCCTTACTTAGTATTTCTGCCAGTAAAGAAGAGGGTGGTGTTGGAGTATTACTACTCTACCAAATCCTATCACCAACCTAGCTCCATGAGGCACTTTTAAAAAGAAGAAGCTGTATTAAAAGCAACATCACACATCAGAGAAAATTGCCTACATTCTACATATATTAGGGGACATTACAGATGAGAACAAATATAAATTTAAAAATTGGAACAGAGACTCAAAGCAAATTTAACTGATTTGTACTTCCCAACTATGCTCCAATGGTGGCACTAAACTCATTTGTGGCCTTGCTGCATTTTCATTTTTCTTTATTTAGAAAATGCTATGTATCACAGCTTTTCATTATAATTAAAATGTTTAGGAAAGAAATACAGTACATGAATCTGTAAAACCACTGTCAAGAATATCTGGCTTTATACCAGTTCTGCTAGTATAACATTCTAGTTACATGCCAGGATATTTTAACATTTTTCTTGCAAATAGAATGTGGGTTGTGTATCTGCCTATAAGAGCCCATAAAAACACTGCAAATAATCTGGTTTATATAACATGAGTTCAAGGAGTCCATCTGAATAGCCCCAAGTAATCCTGGTCAACCATATTTCCTCAACAAGATACTTACAAAAAGATCAAAAAGAGCATACATATCTACATATCTAATCAATGTAATTGACTTCAGAGAGAATGAATTATAAAGGGGTGTGTGTATGTGTGTGTGTGTGTGCCTGTGCATGTTCCCAGGAATTTGTCATGTTTGTCAGAATGACAAAACTATTGGGCTACACATTCCACACAGTTGAGGTATGTGAGGCATCTAGAAAAATAGAAGCAGTTGCATTTCATACTGCTGATCAGGGGTGGGTTTCTACCAGTTTGCACCTATTCGCTAGAAACAGTTGTTAACATTCTAAGCAGTTCAGAGAACTGGTTGTTAGAAAAATTATTGGCCTAATCCTGTAAGGAAGGCAGGAAGGAAACATTCTGGTGTTGCTTACAAAAACTGCCTCTCGGTTAACCCTTATTACATTCTTGGCAGGATTAGACTTCCTGTCTCGGGATCTTCTCTGGAGTTTTTTTCCCCTCCTTTGCTGGTACTTTGCTTGTGTGAAGTGACCATTCAAAGTTACAATGGCACTGAAAAAAGTGACTTATGACCATTTTTCACACATACGACTGTTGCAGCATCCCCACAGTCATGAGAGGCCAGGTGAAGAGATGCGTGCCTGGATGTGAGTGATATTGAGTTGGCCAGTAACATGACCACCAAACCATGCCCACCAACTAAGCCACACCCACAGAACTAGTTGTTAAAAAATTTGAATCCCACCCCTGCTGCTGATGTCAGTCTGACACCACCCCCATTTTCTATCTTCCTGCTCACAGATACTGCAAGGGTGAGTGAAATATAAATTAAATGTGGCCTATATTTTTGCAGCTAAAAGAAGGAAGAAGCAATATTTAATTTCATTGTTTGCAGTAGTAGCTGATTCACATCTCATTGGAAACATGTTGTCAACTCTGAAATGAACCTGGCTGAGGCCATTTTGGAGGCTTCAGGGTTGCCACACAACAGAGTGAGGGGGGAAATAGCTAGATGCGGTTTTGCATCCAAAACAATAAAATTTTCTTGTAGGAATCAAGGACATTCTCACAGGAGGAGGGCCAGAGGAGGAGTGAAGTAGCCAGCAACCAGCCAGTAGCCAAGCAATCAGCCAGCACCTTGAAAGAACAGCATGACCAGTGACCTGGGGGAAAGGTGAAAGCCGCGGGAACTTTAGAGTCAGCTTTCACCAGTTGTGCCAATATGATGTATCCAATAAATTGTTCTTTTGTTTTTTGTTTTTTTGCCTCAGAGTTCTGCTTTCTATGGGTGCATTACCTGGAACAGTGACAAATGGAAGAGGGTAGCCCTCAAAATTCACAGCTAACCAAGATACATGGAAAACAAATATGTGAAAGCAAATGGATTCAGTTTATCTCAGAGATGAATTTTGCTGTAATGTTTAGGAAGCTATTTTTCTTCTACTAAATATGTGATATGATGACATCATAGTTTGAATTTCTCCATTTTATTCTCCTCTTCATGGACTATCCATGGGTCAGATCATAACCAAGAATGTTAGATATGTTCTGTTTAATTAATAACATACATTTAAACATGTTTAACCATCACAGTTGTGAAGATTTTTAATGGTGTCTCATGTAGCAAGAAAAAGTACATCTCTTTTCCTCTTGACATGATCCGCATGAAAGAAGGTTTTAATTGGATTTGTCCAATTAAAAATTGAAATTCAATTAGAAATAATGAGAAATTCAGGACAAAGAAAACAGGATACTCAACATGGTACATAAAGCATTGAAATTGGAATTGTTAGAAATCAAATAATGAGAATTTCAGGCTCATAGCATTGTTGACATAAATTAACTACTAGGATTGATGGCTACATGTTATTCTCAGTATCAGAGACAGAATGTTAGGGAGATGAGCAAGAAAATGACATCATTCTCATGTCATGTTTATTGTCTTTTTCGAGGCATCTCTTTTGCTCTTGTGATAAGAAAATGCCAGTTTAAATAAATCCCAAAATTTATCTTGTACAGCTCTTATATTCCTATTCATGAAAAGCTGTAAATACTTTAAATTCAATACTCTTTTCCATTTATTTCTTTTTTATTATGGTAAAGCATCTATTGACATATTGGGGGGTTTTTTTTGACCATTGAGTAAACTATAAAATGTTACTACATCCTGAAATGGAGAAGAGAATGAAAGTTTTTTCCACATATTATTATTTTTCTTTAGTCCTTGCATCTGACATCTAATGCCTTAGATTTGTTATAACAAAGTATGTTTATTGATAGACGATTGGATGTTATCTCCATAGCTACTTTACATTTTCTATATGACCTTGTCATGTACTTCTCACCCATGTTGCATGAAAAACAATATCTTTCCTAATTACTAATGCACATCACTCTTATTTTCCATTACTGATGTTAACAATCAATAATCAGACAACATTGACTTATAAAATGCAAGAGTTGAGAGAATCCTGCATCCTGTTTAAAGGTGTCATTGAAAAATTGGTCTCAACAATCATGCTCTGCTTAATTAAATACAGGGATTCATATATTATATTGCATAGGACAGTATTTCAACATTTCTATTTTTACCTTCTCTGCTTATTACTAAGGCTATTAAGGTCATTGGAAATAGCAAAATAAGCAAGAACAATTGCTTCAAAGGGACAGTGAAATTTCATTTCCAATGCATGTGTTTTTAACACCTACTTTCAGGAACATCATGTTCTTCATCTAAATGCATGCTTTGTGATGGTTGGTTCTACTTCTGTTACAGAGGTGGGATTCAATTTTTTTTTTTACTACCGGTTCTCTGGGTGTGGCTTGGTAGGCATGGCAGGGGAAGGATACTGTAAAATCTCCATTCCCACCCCACTCCAGGAGAAGGATAGTGCAAAATCCCACTCTCCCCGCCTCAGCCTGCTTTCCAGCTCCATTCACCTATGCAGGGCAACAAAAGAAAACCCAGCTCATCACTGGGAACTCGGAAAGCAGAAAATAGATTGGGCAATTCCCGTCTGAGGTGGTATTTGTCAGTTCTCTGAAGTACTCAAAATTTCCACTACTGGATCTCCAGAACTGTTCAGAACCTGTTGAATACCACCTCTGTTCTGTTAGCATTACAAGCTTTTCAACTAGAAGTAGCCATGGAACCATGGATACATCTGGAATTTTGCCACATAAAAATGGAATTTTAATAAAATTGGCTGCTATATATCTGTTTACCAACACCCATTTATGGTTTGATGGGTAATTATTGATCAAGTGGAAATATCAGGATGAAATAATTCAAAATGTTCCATCCAAATATGTTATAAGTTCATTGTGAGAATTTGACCTGCTCAATTTTTATCAACCTTACATTCATAATTATTCTGAAAATACTGATAATACTGTCAAAATGGAATAAAGATATACACTACTCTGAATTCTTGAAAGCCATGACAGTCTACTTATGATTTCTGGACCTATCTTTTAAATTTAAAGTTTATCTCCTTAGTAACTGAATAAGTCACTGTAGCACACTTGGTATGCAAGAAAAATAAATCCTGACCTCTTGACTGCAAGTCAGAATTGACATCAATGAGTGAGACAATCAATGGTTTCAATTGCTGCAGTGCAGCGTCATGTCATCTGAGCTATGAGAATGCAAAGAAATCCAGCACAAGAGCATGATAGAAATATTGTCAACTTGATGATTAATTCAATGCAGAATGACTTTCACTGATAGAATGTAGACTTAAAGTTGTACTTTGAAATGGTCCCATTGTTGCAAGTACATGGATAAATATTGATGTTTATTGGGTAAAAACTGAATTAGCATTTTTCATCTTTAGGTTGGGAACATTACCAATTTTTCTGACATTAAAAAATAATATCTATTTCATTTATTTATTACATAAAGCATAGTCCAAAGCAATCCATTAAAACACCAAAATTTTACTCTTATTAATGTAGTTAAAATTGCATTAACATTATTGCCATAACAACAAATATAACATAATAATGAAAATAAAATAAGGATAATTGCAGCTTCACAAGTTATTTCAATTCCATATTAATACATTATTTTTTGTATCCTAAAGCATCTTTTCTTCTCCTATATTCCTTGGTCATCTTATCTGTTTGCAGCTTGGTTTCAAATGAGCTAAAATTCTTCATAGATTCCAATGATGGTATATGAAAGAACCATTCACACGTATTCAGTTTTCCTTTTGTCTTTACTTTTGTGCATAGTTTACATATCACATTACCTTAATTTCTAATAATATGTAACTATAATGGTCTAGCTGCAATCAGCAATGGAATATTGTAAACTTTATGATTGGGGAATGGTGCTTTGAAGATGGTTCTATGATTCTATGAATGTAAAGACTATTGCCAAAAGCTCCTGCAATTACAGGGGGAGTTTTTCCCTCTGTTTCTTAATTGCTTTTCAGCTTGTGTTTGGGCATTTAAGTTTTATTGTGAAAGTTGTTATTTTAGCTTAAAGAACTCATAAACAGGCGCTGAAGAAAGAATAAGAAGTTTTTGGCTTAGCTGGAGTTCCCAAATGATTTTTATGGCAATTTTACATTCTGTTCTATTTGCATTTAATTACTATGGACCAGATGTTTGTGGACTTGATTTCACATCCATCTATATGAGCTTAATGGACTTCTTTTTGGAGCAGCACAAGGGAGGATTTCCTGGAAATTTGGTGAATTGAAGATGAGTACAAAAAGCAGAGCTTATGTTTACAACCATGAATACAAGTAGATCAGCTCCTTCAACCTTTTCTGGACAAAAAAAGGATATGAGATTGCCTAAATTGTTCTCTTTATAGTTACTTTTCATGAGGAGATTGCAAGACAGTGGTGTCCAGAAAAGGTGAGAAAATGGGTAACAAGGAATTTGCCATAATTGCTCCAGTTACAAATGGAACATTTTTAAATGACACTAAGTTCACACTTTACTTGCTAACCAGTTTCAGAAATGGCATCAAAGAAGTTAGACACCTTCAAAATGAAAATATCATAATGAGAAAAATAGAAAACAGAGACATATCTTTATAACCTTTAAGAAATTAAAAGCAAAAACAAAAAAAAGGATAAGGATTTGGCTCTATAGCATTTTAAACAGATGAGGACTCAGGAAACGTTGGAATATTGGATTTTGAATATTAGGGCTTTGAAATTAAAGAATAAATACGTGTTTATGGAAAGGGGGGAAACACTGTATTGGATATTTGATATATCAAATATCATTGTATCTGATATGAAGGGGGCTGCATAAGTGCACCAACGTGCCTACCGTCCCTGTCCTATTGTTTCTTTTATTTTTCTTATATGTACCCATTTCATAGCTATTCATAACTATGTATATACTTATACCTATTATCTTATAAGCGATTGACAAATCAAGTCAAATCAAATCAAATCAATTAATTAATTAAAAATAAAATAAAATAAATAAATAAATATTGGAAACATAACAAAACAAGAAACTTTGAGGAACTGCATTAAAAACAGTGCTTGGACTTGATTAAATTATGTCAGTTATGTTGTGTCTTTTAATGATCAGACATGATTGAAAGAAGAATAAAAAATAACAATATATGATATTGGTTCACATAATGTTGTTAGAGGTTAAGGTTTTGGTTGGTTTGTTTTTAAATGCAAAACAGTGTAAACCTAAAACATATATTCCACTGGATTAAAGATTTTTCTTTAGAAATGTGGAAAATTGTAAAAAGCTTAAGGTTTCCCTGTCCAGTCATGCTTGATTCTAAGGTGCAGTGCTTATGTCTGTTTCTTGGCTGACAAACCAGCATTGTCTGAAGACATTTTCTATGGTCATGTGGCCAGCATGGCTATGTGCCTAAGGTGTATATAATGCTGTTACCTCTCCACTGGAGTGCCACCTATTAATCTACTCACATTTGCATGCTTTCAAACTGCTAGGTGGCAGCAGCTGGGGCAGGAATGGGAGCTCACCCTATTGTGCAGTGCAGGGTCTCAAACCCAGGCTGTCAACTCTCCAGCTGACAAGGTCCACATCTTTAATCGCTAAGCTATTGTGCCCCTTGGAAAATTGTAGATAAAGCATATAACTGTAGATATTTAAAACTGTAGGAGAGGCAATAAAATAAATACATTGAAATGTCTTTATGGTTTCTTTTCTAAGATATTTGTATAAACATCTGGACATTTTTCCTTAAATTTATGTTTTATGTTTTCTTCTTATCCATGCTTTTTTAAATCAGCCTTTTCCCCCACCCTCTGTAGAAAAGTTTAACCATTAACTAGGACCCTAAAAAAACCTAGAGGCAGCTGTAACACAAAATGCTAAGCTTGCTTAGTTTTAACCTTGTTAGTTTTTCTGTGGCTTAGAATGTTAGGGCAGCTGAATTTGTGTTAGTTACATATGTTTAGTAATCATATGTATCATATAAATTCAGAAAATAGATTAATTTACAACCAAGGAAGTATACTGTGCAAAAAATACTACCAGTCTCCTGATGTACTGAAGAAGCTGCTAGACTATGATCTGGAGCCCCCAATTTTTTTGTATTAAGAAATTCACCCAACACATTTGATTGTGAGTTAATTCTTAAACTATTTCCAACATGGTCAGACCCCAGTCTTCCAGAGGATAATATGCATACTATCTAATATACAATATTTATATATTCATTTACATTTTACGTATTCTTTGTGATCTAACCCACAGCATGGAAAAATGGGACTTAAAAAAAAAACGATTCTTTGCTTCCTTTCTCCTAGGAAACAACCAGGCTGTTCCCACATGTGATTCAAGTGGTACAAATATGAATTATACAATCCTTTCCAAGAATTTCAAAGCACCTAGTTATATAAGATTTGCCTTTTTAAAAAACTCATTTACATTATAAAAATAGGTTCTTAAAATATTGACATTATACTAATAAGCCTCAGAGCATTTTATTTTCACTTGCTACTTGGTGTGTGCCCCCCTCCAACCCTAGAAGTTTCTCATAAAGGACTGATGATAAAATGTTTTGAAAACCTTTTGCAGTCTATGATTGCCAAAGGCAAGCTCCAAAAGAAAACATCTATATTTTTAGATCATTTCACATAAACTCATAAAAAGAAATCCTTTAAATACACTTTTCTTTTTCAGACATTTGTCAAGGTCATGAGTTTTTCTTCTCAATACATAATGCACACATAATGTGTGAGAGATTAAGTATACTAACCACCAATGTATGCATAAAAACACATACGCAGATTGCACAGAACTGAATTTAGTTATATAATAAAATCTTATAGCGTATAAGGATATAGAGTAAATCGTAATATACTGCTGGAGCCATCCATCCATCCATCCCAGTACTTTTTCAGTATCCTGTTCTGAATGAATAAATAATGTAAGAATAGAATAAAATAGGACAGGATAGAGTAGGGTAGGGTAGGGTAGGGTAGGGTAGAATAGAATAGAATAGAATAGAATAGAATAGAATAGAATAGAATA
>NW_020769329.1:3217386-3232334 GCF_900518735.1 Pseudonaja textilis | reverse complement strand
TAGAATAGAATAGAATAGAATAGAATAGAATAGAATAGAATAGAATAGAATAGAATAGAATAGAATAGATTTATTTGGCCAAATGTGATTAGACACACAAGAAATTTATCTCAGGAGCAACAGAATGATGATGATGGTGATGATGGTGATGATAATGATAATGATGATGATAATGATGATACCAATATTTACCAAGAGCAGAGGGTGGTCGAGGTCTCCTATAAGTAAAGCAGACTGTAGAAGAAGAAAAACACAGCTTGAATGACTACTTCCAGAAAAGTGAAGAGCCAATGATTAAGGAAGTACATAAAGAAGGTCTTTTGAAGACAACCAAGTCAAAAGCTGAATACAAAAATGAAGTAATTGAGAAGCAAACTGAAAATTGGAAAAGCAAAGCTCCGCATGGCCAATATCTGAAAAGTATTGAAGGCAAAGCTGACTAAAAGCTTACTTGGGACTGGCCAGAATCGGGAATACTGAAAAAAGAAACCGAAGGCTTTATTTTGGCTGCTCAAGAACAAGCCTTAGCCACAAATTGCATGAAGGCAAAGATTCAGTATGTCACCACCAACAGCAAATGCCGCCTCTGTAATGAGAAAGATGAAACAGTTGACCATTTAATTAGTGGGTGCAGCAAAATTTCACAAACTGACTATCTAGAACTCCATAACCAAGTTGCTAAAATCATTCACTGGAATCTGTGCCAAAAGTTTGGATTTGAGTATAGTAACTACTGGGAACATCAGGTTGAGAAGGTTCTGGAGAATGAAAAAGTCAAGATCTTGTGGGACTTCAGAATTCAGACTGACAGGCACTTTGTCCACAACACACCTGACATAACAATAGTTGAAAAGAAAAAGGGTTGGTTCATTGACATTGCATGAACCAAATGGTGATGCATGAATTGAAGACAAGCAGCAAGAAAAAATCACAAAATACTGGGACTTACAAATTGAAGTTGAGCAACTTTGGAAAAAGAAATCATGTGTTATCCCAATTGTAATTGGAGCCCTTGGAGCAATACCTAAAGGGCTACCTCTCTATTTGGAAATTCTGAATTAATCAGACCTGGATACCCTGATTCTACAAAAAAAAAACAGCCTACTTGGAACAGATTATATCCTCTGATGCTACCTTAACAGTTCCTAAGTCTTTGGTGAGGAGTTGAGCTGTTGAGCTACCAACCAGCTCCAAAGGCTGTGAATCTCACCAAAGATTAACCACCATAATACCAATAAGAGAAGGTAGTAAAAAAGATGAGAATGATAATAACAATGCAACAATACTACATGGGTAAATTATATATATATATGAAGTACTGTGGGAATTAGGTGTTCAGCAGAGTGATGACATGAGGGAAAAACTGTATCTGTACCTGGTTGCTTTGACATGCAATGCATCCTGAAGGGAGGAGCTGAAACAAGTTATGTCCTGCATTGAGGAATCTGTAAGTTACATATTACAGATTAACAAAGTTGGAAGGGATCTTGTAGATCATCTGGTCCAACCCTCTGCCCAAGCAGGAGACCCTATACAATTTCTGACAAATGGCAGTCCAGTCCTTCTTGAAAGCCTCCAGTGATGAAGCTCCCACAACTTCCAAAGGCAAGCTGTTCCACTGGTTGATTGTTCTCACTGTCAGAAAATGTCTCCTTATTTCCAGGTTGAATCTCTCCTTAATCAGTTTCCATCCCTTATTCCTCGTGTGGCCTTCGGGTGCCTTGGAAAATAGCTTGACCCCTTCCTCTCTGTGTCAGCCCCTCAAATATTGGAAGACTGCTACCATGTCTCCCCTGGTCTTTTTCTTCAGTAGACTAGCCATGCCCAGTTCCTATAACAGGTCTTCATATGTTTTATTCTCCGATCCCTTACTCATCCTGGTTGCTCTTCTCTGCACTTTTTCTAAAATCTCAACATCTTTTTTATAGTGTGGTGACCAAAACTGTATGCAGTGTTATAGGTGTGGTATTTTCTTAATCTTCCTTCTGCAATATACAGGTCCTCAATGGAAGGCAGGCTGGTTTGAATATCATATTCAATCATATTGGAATATATTATTTTCTTCTACAATGACAGTGGGATACAGACAGAGAAAGATGAAAGTGGCCCATTGCCAGTGACTGCATCATCTGTGGTGGATGAAAAGGTAATTATGTCTTCTGTTGGCTTTCTTCCCAACTCTTTGCCAGCATAAGGTACCATAACAATACAAGTTAATGACATTTTGTCCTATCTTTTTTGATCTAAAGAATGGTTTCTTAGTATAATACCATATCTTCACCTTCACTTATTTGTTGATTTGTTATGAAAATATATATGTTTTTATGGAAGTTCTTATAAAAGGAAATGTAAATATGTTCTTCTCTAATAGTTAGCCTCAGAATTTACAGTGATGAACATATGTACCTTATATTTGTTTTTTCTATAACTATCTTCTTTTACAGAGGCCTAGGGAACTAATCAAATTGATGAATCAAATTACTTGTGGTAGAGTCATGAGCAAATATTTCTCTCTAGCCAGCATTTCATACCCTATGAAGATCCCTGTGGTTTCTACTAACAATCTGCCTCAGTTTAGAATTGAAGTCCTATGTCAGCTTCCCTAACTTGTCCTAAGGTTATTCTTACCTTTCTAGAGGAATCATTTGTGATAGCCTACAGAATATTTTTCTATTCTGGAAGGATCCTTTTTTGATAGAAGTTTCTGCAGGCTAGATGAACCTTGGAAAAATATATCCAAGATTCATCTTTTTAGTGTATAGAATGTAAGAAGGCCACACTGTTATTGCTGAGGAGGGCTCACCAGGGGAAGTTAATGTTATACTTTCTCATATGTATATTCCTTACAGAAGCTATTTATTTATTTATTTATTTATTTATTTGCAACTTATAACCTTTTATGAACAAGCTGGACGTAATTTTTAAACTTAAAACTAATATTTATAAATATGTTGGTGGATTATTACCAGAATGTATCAGTTTTGCTTGCAATTTCTACTAACCATTAGAATATATTTAATGTATTTGTGTGTGTGTGTGTGCGTGTGTGTGTGTATGTATTATTTTCATAAGCATAGTCATATGTTACAGACTTTAATATTTTAAATTTTAATATTTTAAAATTGCATTGTAAAATTTAGAGAATTTTCAAATGATAACTATATTTTGATTTATGTTTTGGTTTACAAATGCTAAATTAATGCTTAGATATGGCTCAGCAGTTAAAGATGCTGGGCTTGTCAGCTGGAGAGCTGACAGTTTGGGTTTGAGTATTGAGCTCCATGCAATAGGATGAGCTCCTATTACTTGCCCCAGCTCCTACCCATCCAGCAGCTCAAAAACAGGCAAATGTAAATAGATTAACAGGAACCACTTTGGTGGAAAAGTAACAGTGTTCTGTGTACTTTCAGCATATACTCATGCTGACCATGATTAGGGAAATTGTCTTTGGACCACTCTGGCTCCTTCAGCCAAGAAATGGAGAAGAATATTGTGCCATAAAGTTGGACATGACTGGCAAGGAAACCTTTACTTTTATAAGCTACCCTCTTCCATTTTTGAAGTCAGAATTAAATCAAACTGTTTAATTAAAGTATTAAAAAGTTTATGTTCAAGTACAACGATCTGGTCATTTGAATGCAGAATTACTTTTCATTCTAAAATTAGAACTATAATTAAAATAGAATCAGTTTGGTTATTTAAAAGAATGTGAAAGGATCAGTTCTTGGACAGGAAATTTGTGGGGGTTGAGAAAGAGATTATTCAAAAGAACATAATTTGAGCATTTAAAAACTTCTTTGCATAACTTACGTCTTCACTTTCCTGTTCAACTGTTATTATATATCTATTTGTTTAGAATTGAGGGGCTGGAACATATTGTTTTATTGTAAACCTTCTGCTCACTCTTAATTAAAAAAAAGTAGAGATTTTTCTATTTTCTCCTTGAAAAGGAGAAATAGTGCAGGCTATTTGTAGCAACCTTTATTACTTTCCTTACATTTCTCTCATTTATTTGAGCCTCCTGTGACATATTTGCTCCCCCAATTTTATCCCTCAAATCTCCTTCATATTGCTAGTTTCAATTCATTTTTAATTCTTCATCTTCTAGTTTGCTGAATGTTCTTTTCCTTCCTTTTGACAAATTTAGCTTGACTTCTATGTCAGCTATAACTACATAATGTTTACAATCACAGCAAGGCTACACGTATTTCTTGGATCCTGGTGAGATTCCCAAGTCAATTCAATAGTCAGGGTGATTGACTCTTCCCTGATTTCTTTGTACCTTTTTTATTTTTATTTTTTGCAGCTGCATGAAAATTTTTAGCAGTGGATAACTTGCAACCTATCTAGTGTATTATTCTGAATACATCACTGAATATTTGTGGCTGTTTTGTTGCTAGTGACAGTAGAAATAGATTAACCAGCCAACATGAGATCACTCTCATCATGCATCAGTTTACCTGACCATGCTAGCAACAATCAACAATATAAACTGAAGGTGGGAAAATATAGAATCTGGCACCTGAAAATAAGCTGCATGTTGTACCCTCTCCAGTACATATTCCCCAGAGGGAGGATGCTTATCCAAACACTGGAAAATTATCCAAGCATCTCCTGTGTTGCTAAAAGACAATGATATACTTGCTCTTCTTCCTTGCATGCTACTATTATCTCTTTTGTCTTAACCAATTTCCTTGATACATTTGGAATTAAATGATCCCAGGTCCCAAGTCTAGGTCCTATTTGCTGTACCATGAGAAATGAGCCTCATTTATTAGCTTAGTTTTGCATTCCTCACTAGGCCACAGAAGTTAATTCTTGTGCCCAATTTCAAGAGACTTGTGTCATATTCCCTCAGATCTCTAGTGAATGAATGAATGAATGAATGAATGAATGAATGAATTAATTAATTCTTTATTGGCCAAGTGTGATTATATACCCAAGGAATTTGTCTTGATGCATATGCTCTCAAGAGTACAAGACTAGTGTAAAACTATTTCCATTGAGGATAGGAATCAAATGTATTCCTAATTTTCTCTAGGGTCATTTGCAGGGCATTGTTGCTCTCTCAAAGTTTGGATGACTCAGAATTGTTTCTCTCTTCCAAAGTGGGAATTTTAATTTGGCAGGAGATTTCTTTAAAAGAAGGGTCGATATCTAAGGAAGATCTTCCAACTTCCTTCTTTACAATTTTCAGTTACTTTCGTCTTAACTATTTCTAATTGATCCCCAGATCTCTCTCTCTCTCTCTCTCTCTCTCTCTCTCTCTCTCTCACACACACACACACACACACACACACACACACACACACACTCCTTTCAAATTAACTCCTGTGTTTCAACTTTCTCTGTTTTATTTCCTTTTTTCCAGTTAATGCTTACTAAGTTTCCTTCCTGCTATTGCTGTTTAAGCATCTCTTAGAATATTTTCACCCAATCTCCTGTAAGTATGCAGAAAGAAACATGAACTCGATTTATTGCCAATTTGGTCAGGCATGCCTAACCAATAGCACCCTTACAAAATAAAAGTTTGACATAAAATCAGACTGCCTATTTGAATACATGGATATGCAAGCCTAGTTTTAATTCCTTCTCCCTTCTGAGGATTAAACAGGAACATTAATTATACTTGGTGGACAATCTTTCTGGCTAGTACCATAATATTATGCTGAAACTTTGCCACTTAATCTCTCTGTGCAAAGTCTGTCTCTTCTTCACTAAAATCTCTTGCCATTTAGCTTCTTTGTTTTTCCAGAGGCTTCTCTTATGTCATTCTGGATTTGCATCACTGGAATCTACATAGTTTTAGTAGCAACAGCGGCCTAAATCTACCTTGGTTTTCTTCCTTTCTTTCTCTAAACTTGAACAATTCTCCTCTCCGTGACAGCTCATCAGCTCTCTTTTCCTTTCCCTCTCCCTGAGAGTTTTCTGTAAATGTAATTGCTTATCTTCTTAGCTCAATACTTTTTCTGGGCTAGTTTCCCAGCTTGCTCTTATTAGAGTACAGGAACATGTGCATGTTTGGAATTCATGTGTCTGAATGGCAGATAGCATTCTACTCTCTGCTTTCTGTCACAGCTTGTCTTTTTCTTAAAAGAGAGAGAGAGATGAAGACAATTTCCAGAAAAACAAAAAGCAAGGCCAGGTAAAACCGTATAAGAAGAAAACTTCCAATTCAATATTTTTTTTTTACCTAGTTAGACACAGATACATGTCTACTTAACATTGTGCTATGGTTATTCCTTTTGTGTGAGAGCGAGTTAGGAGCTTCTATTGTCTGATATTTATTTACTCTATGCAATTGGGTTTTCATCCTTTTGAAACAGCTTGGACTCTTAGAACAGCAAAGTCCCCTATATACCATAGGTAATGCTCCACTTACAATTAGGCCCAGAAAGTCCAACCTTGAGTAAAGCTGTCCTTAAGTGAGATGCCACATGATTACTACTCTCAATGACTGCAATTCCAGGTCACCTAGATATAGTCAATAAATGACTGTGAATGTTGTTAAGTGGAGCATCAGGAAGAGAGTCTGACCTTCTAGCATGGTGGGATGGAGAGAAAGCCCATGCCTCCCACCAGTGACGGGATTCAAAATGTTTTACCCACCGGTTTGGTGGATGTGGCTTGGTGGGCGTGGCTTGGTGGGTGTGCTTTGCCTAACACAGCTTCCCCCCTACCAGCTGAGACCAGCAGCACCAATCAGTTGAGAGGATAAAGAAGAGAAAAGCACAGGGACAGGTGGGAGGGCCGATCCTGCACTTTTCTCTTCTTTTTCCTCTCAGCTGATTGTCAGAGGATTTTTTTTTCTTCCTCTCAGCTGATCTTCAGCTTTTTTTTTTACTACCGGCTGAACTGGTCCAAACCAGTAGCATACCACCACTGCCTCCCACCATACCCAAGAGTCCCAGGCTCTTTCCCTGCCCCATTATGTCCAGATCCATTTTCCTTTGTGTTGTTCAGCTGTTGCCTACCAATGCTGCCTGCTCCATCCTGCAAATGGGCCCCATTTTCATGGCCATTTAGGAGGCTCCTGCTCCTAATGGTGCAATTTGAAGAAGGAAATGTCCATCAGAACAATGCCATTTAATGGTGCTCACTAATGTTTTCTCCAGATTTGAGATCCATTCCTCCATCATGGCAAGAGATTTTCTTTCCAGTTCACAAATCTGGAAAACACCTGTGTGAATGCCATCATTCTGAAAGGCTGAGGGATTTCCCCTCCCCAAAAGCTAACAAAGCCAGCCTTCTTTACCAATTTTGAAGTCTGTTCTTCCAGACCGTAGAAGGATTACCCCTCCATGGAGAGGAGGAGAAATCCTTCAGCACATTGGGTCAACAGATTTCAAATCCTCCGTTCCCTCCACTTGAAAACCTCCTTGCCAGCTTCCCCAGTGACCTTTTGGAGAAACTAGTAGAGACTACAATAATGATCAAATGATTTCTGGTGGTTCTTTATGAGCCATTAAGTACTTGTTCTGAGGCTGTCATAAATGTGAATGGTTGTAAAATTACTCATTGTATGTCAAGGACTACAAGTACTAGCAGCAGATCTATCCCATCTTGTTTCAATCTAAAACCTTATGGTCCTTTATACTGTAGTTTTCTATAGAAGATTCCTTTTAAATGGCTTTTGTGTATTTTGTACAGCTTGGTGCTTTCATTTATTTTTTTGTGTATCTGTGATTGTTATAACAAGAAATCCATTCCTCCTCCGCCTTTTAAAGAAGTAATTTGATTGATCACTTGTCACATTGTTATATTTCTCAACATGGTATGGGCTGGCAAGGGACTGATTTCTTTAATCCAATATTTTTCAACGTTGGCAACCTTAAGACAGGTGGACTTCAGCATGCTGGCTGGGGAATTCTGGGAGCTGAAGCCCATCTAGCTTAAAATTATCAAGGTTGAGAAACACTTCTTTAATCATATGGCTCTTGGTGCAGATCATAAGGTGATATTTTATCATTTTATCAATTTTTTTCTGTTGTATTTGCCAGTAATTTTATAGGCTGCAAGGTTCCTATCTCTCTAACACACCAAGGGTAAGAGGGAGAATGCTAAGATAGTTGGTGGATTTTATAAAAAAGCTCGATGTGCAAGCAGTCCCCAATTTACAATCACAATTGGTAGCAGAATTTCAGTTGCTAAGCAAGGGGGATGTTCAGCAAGTCATGCCCAGTTTCATGAGCTTTTTTGCCATGGTTGTTAAGGAAATAATTGGAGTTTTTATGTGAACCATACAGTTGTTAAGAGAATCTAGCTTTGCTCATTGATATTGCTTGTTGGAATCTGGCTTGAAAGCAGGGGTGGTATTCAAGAGGTTCTGACCAGTTCTAGAGAACCGGTAGCGGAAATTTTGGGTAGTTCGGACAACCAGCAAATACCACTCTGACTGGAGATTTTACAGTATCCTTCCCCTGCCACGCCCACCAAGCCACGCCCACAGAACTGGTAGTAGCAAAATTTGAATCCTATCACTGCTTGAAAGTTCACAAATGGCAATCACATAACCCTGGGATTCTGCAATTATCATAAACACATGCTGGCTATCAAGGGCCCAAATTTTGATCACGTGACCATGAGGATGCTGTGACAGCGGTAAGTGCAATGACCAATCATAAATCACTTTTTTGCTGTTATAACTTTAAATGATTGGTTGCAAGTTGATGACTATCAGTTCAGGAAGTCAGGGTTGGCTTTTTTTAAAACATCTGTCAGTCTTTGTTTAAAGAGAACAATCCTGCCACTTTAATCATTTCCCAAAGTGTGAGGTGTCCCTTACTTGGGGTGGTACCAGTGGTGGTATTCTACTGGTTCAGATGAACTGGTAGCTCTGAGGATCATCTATGAGTAAACCTGTTCACTCTGATGATCAGCTATTGGGCCGTCCTACCCACCCTGGCTCTATACTGACCTTTATTTCCTGGTTTTAAAGCTCAGCTGCTTCACATGGCACAGTAGATTGCAGATTGCATATCAGCTGTTGAAGACACAAGGGGAGTGCAGGATTGCAGGAGAAGGTCAGTATCAAACTCTCTATGTGTGCACAAAGTGCACCCTCAAAACCAGTGGTTGAATTCCCCCACTGGGTGGTAGAGTCCAGGGAAAGCATGAAGAACCTTTTAGTTATTATGTTAAAGTAAATTCATCTTTCCCAATGTTTCATTGTATTGTTTTAATTTTTCATTTGTTTTCATTTGGGTGTTTGGAGTTTAAGAGACCTGTCTGTGTTAAGTTCTTACCAGTTAATGAATATTTCAGCTTTAACCACAACAACACAAGAGCACACAACAGATATAAACTAAATGTAAACTACTCCAAACTCAATTTCAGGAAGTACAATTTCAGCAACAGTGTGGTTAATGTCTGGAATTCACTATCTAATTCTGTTGTCACCTGCTCAAATCCCCACTCCTTTACCCTCAAACTAACCTCTATTGACCTCACCCCACTCCTAAGAGGTCTGTAAGGGGCATGCATAGGCCCACAATCGTGCCTATTGTCCCTGCCCTATTGTCCCCAATTATTAGTTCCTATTTCTTGTATTTAAACCAGCAGTTGCCAACTGGTGGGCCGCAGAGGAATCTCACCCCCAGAGCACCCCCTCAAAGCAATTAATCCAGGTGGTGCAGAAACACAAGGCTGCGCCACCGACATGGCCTGCGGGAACCCTCCCACCCACTCCTTACCTGGCAAACTTGCCTCTAAATTGCTATTTTTCCTTTTTCTGACCATCAGCTGTTCTGCTGTGCCAGGAGATTTAGATTATCTAGAAATCAGGAAATGGTTGGATTTATTGCTTTCTAGCTATAGTCTTTAGATCTTCAGCTCTGCTTTTAAGCACAGCCGAACCTCCCTTAGGACTGAAGGTTCTATTATTCAGTGCAGACTCACAGCAAGCAAATTTTATGTGACAGACTCAGGTAGCCGATGGCAGATAGATAGATCACTGAATGATTCTGTGAGCAACTCAATCTGCCTGCCTGCTGTGCCTGATTTTGGGTAAAAGTTGCTCTTTTTTAAAATAAAAAGTTCCATATTTACATACATGGTGTGTTATGAGTTAATTTTGTGAGTTTGCTTGTTAGCAAATTTTATATGACAGATTGAGCTAGCCAATGGCAGATAGATAGATCACTGAATCATTCTGTGAGCAACTCAATCTGCCTGCATGCTTTGCCTGATTTTAAGTAAAAGTTGCTCTTTTTAAAATAAAAAATTCAATATTTATATAAATATTTAAAATATTTACATACAAGCCATGCCCACCAAGCCACACCCACAAATTAGGACACACCCACAGAACTGGTTAGTGGTCCCTGGGATATAAAATTATGAGTTTGATGGTCCCTGATTTCTAAAAGATTGGCAAACCCTGATTTAAACTTATGTTTATTCTTGTTTCTGTTGTATTGTAAGCTTTTGACAAATAAATAAATAAAATAAATAAAAATAAATAAGATTACTTGAAAGGCAGATTTAATAATAAATAGTTGAGGCATCCTTCTGGTAAAGAATTGTTTAATTCTCTTGATGTTTTGCATAAGGCAAAATCGTCTAGTAACAGTAATTTGTGGCAGTCAATGCATATTTAAGAATTTCATCAGAAATACCACAATATTTTTGGTTTTCCTTATGATGCTTCAGGCACTCTCTCTGTCCTTCTCTTTCTGTCTCTGCATGGAAAAGGAGAGAGGGGGGGGGGAGGGAGGGAGGGAAGGAAAGAGAGATTATAGCTGTTTTTGTCTGGGTTGTCTTCAGGGGTGGGATTCTACCAGTTCGCACCTATTCACTAGAACCAGTTGTTAACATTCTAAGCAGTTTGGAGAACTGGTTGTTAGAAGAAATTACTGGCCTAATCCTGTAAGGAAGGCAGGAAGGAAACATTCTGGTGTTGCTTACAGAAACTGCCGCTCCGTTAACCCTTATTACATTCTCGACAGGACTAGACTTCCTGTGGAGTCCCCACCCCACTCCTTTGCTGATACTTTGCTTATGTGGAGTGACCATTCAAAGTTACAATGGCACTGAAAAAGTGACTTATGACCATTTTTCACACTTACGACTGTTGCAGCATCCCCACAGTCATGAGAGGCCAGTGGAGGAGATGAGTGCCTTGATGTGAGTGATATTGAGTTGGCCACACTCAGCCAATAACATAGCCACCAATCCATGTCCACCCAGTCACAGGACCACCAAGCCACGCCCACCATCTAAGCCATGCACACAGAACCGGTTGTTAAAAGTTTGAATCTCGCTCCTGGTTGTCCTGCTACATACTTATTTTTAAATTAAATTGTATATTGAATATTGTAAGCTGCTGATAGTGTTTTGGGGTAGGGCAACTAGAACAAATGTAATAAAACTAATCTATTTATTTTCTAATTTCACACACAGTGTATATTAAAGTCAGGCCCTGTATCAAATCACAATCTCTTTCTATTTTGGGGTGTATATATTCACATGAAAATATTACTGTACTTAGGAATGTTCAAAGATTATATGTCAAACAAATAAGGAAGTGTTTAGAAGAAACTAGCAACCAATCAGAACATTTAATGTGATTTATATAATAAATCCTCTATGGGCCCTGGCTGTGTCTTGGGTTCTTGACTTTTGGTACATGTTGTATATGTATGCATGTGTATAAGCTTCAACTTTTATTCAAGAGATTCAGGTAGGGTTCATATCATTCCCTCCTCCAAATTTTATCCACAAGGCTATTGGTTAGATTGACAATAGTAACTATTGCTCAAATATCCAATGAGATTCCATAACTGAAAGTGGACTTAAATTTGAGAATCTTTATTTCTAGCCTAATTTAAGCTGTACCCCCCCCCCCCCACACACACAAGTGGCATATTTCATTTTAGCCACAATGTCTTGTAATCACTGTGTTGTGTATTCTCCATTCTAAAATGTCCTTGAGAAAATATTTCTTTGCCTGATTAGTAGCATCAAATAGTAGCATCATTTCCATAGCAAATGGAAATGACATAAGAGTAGGGCAGTTTAGGATTATATAAAGTCCCTGAGTTATATTTCAGAATGAACTTGGAGCTCTATTGTAGATAAAGATTCTTGGCTATATATCCATATTCTTTTCCAGCACAGTCATTGCCATATAAATGAGCCTTACATTTTAACACAAAACTTTTGAGAAACTATACAAGAAATATAACTTCAGCAGAAAATATTACTGTCATTTTTAATAACACAATATATTATTAATACATGAGGGAGACAAATTGGCTAGTGCTAGATCAGTTAAAGTGCATATTCTCCTGTCAAAGAAAAAAAATAGCATTATAATAGAATTTCTGGTATATATGGAAACCTATCTGTCAGCTGGGGCTCCATTCAAAATCCAAGAAAGAAATACTTAGACTCCATTAATCAGAGAAAGGGTATCTTTTACTGGAAATCAAGTGGTAGCAACAAAAGAATTCTGAATCTGAGAAAATGGGCGCGTAAATCACATATACAAAGTAATGGCAACGTTCCCACCCCCAATAGTTTAATTGGCTCATCCAATTAAAAGTTGTGTATATCATCATGTGGGCATCTCCAGATGGTGATGAGGCCTCTGTCCGTTGACCTTGACATATTTTGAAAAAGAGTTGCAGCTACGCATAGCATAGCATAGAAGGCTAAGCAAGAATCTACCCCCCCGCAGCTTATACAGTTCTGTTTTGTAACATCTCCAGTTCACTTCCCATAACCAAATCCCCCCCCCCCCCATTACTTATGACAGCCGAAAGATGCAAAGCAAAGGGAGAAAATCTTGAAGGCTGACATTATCTCTATAGATAGATTTTATCAACAGTTGCAGAGCTATTATACTTTATTACATCATATCAATAGGCAACTTGATCTGAGCTTGTTTTGATAGTTCTATGTGCCTGCTAAAAAGGACTATTTAGTATCAAATATTAAATTATTTCGTAATATGCAGCAATGCAGAGAAAGGTAGGAGAATATAGGATTGACAATAGAAGGCAATTTTTATTTGTATTTTTCAGGAATTGGTACATTCTAAGCTTAAAAAAATAGAAGTCATAATATATTCTTTATAATAACTAGCTTAATAGTGAAAGTGATAATTAGGCATATTAAGCTTATTGGCAAAATAAAAAATATAATAAAACATAATAATAAAATATTATGATTGCATTATTGCATTATTTTTTCTGTTTAGCATATTTTCTACATTTTTGTGGGGGTAGATTATGAGAAGAATTATGGGAAAAGGCAGTAACTTATCTACCCTCCCATCCCATGGAAGCTTCTGAAATCCTTTTGAAATTTGAACAGGTGCTGCCAAATATTTCCAAGGATATTTTTGAGATAATGATGAATAGAACATTGTTTTTAGGCAGGAAAGAAGTACATGAAAATGTTTTGTTTGAGTAATATATTAATTTGAGCCTTCATAAAGAAACTTCCAGGCCTGATGATGCCTGGATGATATGTACTTCCTTGGAAAAGATAGAAGATGTATTGTACAATTTATACCTCCTATAATTATTGTTATCCACATTTTATATTAATATAACCACATTTTGCCCCACTTGCCATATAGCAAATATTCTCTAATAAAAGTACATTCATAATTTTGTCTTTTCCCATTCTTTTTTCTTTTTCTTTTTAAAATTTATATTAATTGCTATTTTTATTGATTTTGTACAATGTTACTATATATATCTATATACGCTGGTGAAATCATAATTACTGCTGCTGCTGCTACTAAATATCAGATACTAAATTAAGTCCAAATTGTGTTTATTTTGTCTCCATTGTCATTAATCTGCTGAGAATTCTATAGACTTAAAGAGTTTGATCAGTCCTTATATTCTTTATTTTAATTATTTCTATTTATTAGATAGTTTATAATGTGCAATATTGTTCATTATTATTGTGGATAGTAATTGTATTAATATTGCTTTGAATTTGAAGAGTAGGAGTTTTTTTCCCTGACAGAGATAGTAATGACCTTATGAAATGTTCACTGCCTTATTATGTCATACAAGAGTCAGTTTAATCTCGGAGTTAAGACAACAGGCTAGAAAGTGGAAGACCGTGAATTCTATTCCTACCTTAGCCATGAAAACCTAGTCATTTTATCTCAGCCCAGATTGAAAGTGAGCTTCACATACACAATCATCCATCTTTTGATGTATTATTCTCATAGTGCTCCTTTGTCATTGTTTATTTTATTGTTCTATTGTTTTATTTCTGTTTTACACTCCTTTCATTTTCCTTCCTTTTTATTATTGTAAGGTGCCTAAAGTAATTCTACAACAAATAAATTTAACGAACACAGATAATATATACACAGTATGTATGTATATATCCATGTATTTATGTATGTTAATAATTTTTATTCTTTTTTATTTTGCTTTTTTTAAAATTTATACATGGAAAGTTGGAGGAGGGGATGTTTACAGTGAGATATAAAAATCACCCAGAGTACAGAGGAATAAATGATATACAAGCAAAGATACATGAATAAAGACACTTCTTTTGTCTAGACCTAAAAATTGAGAATATAAAGTGAAATATTTGTAAGTACAGATGTTGAGATAAGTATCAAATACTAGTTTATGGTCTGAGTAATAAGATAGTATTACACCTAACAGTAACCTGTTGTTACTATCATTCTTTTTAAAAAGAGGTCTGGAGTAAAAAAGAAATATCCATTTACTGTTAACAGCTTCCCATAATATGTTTAAAGTCATATGTGCACTTACTCTGGTGTGTCTTTTCTTTCTCTTTTAAATCTTCCCAACATATTTAAAAACAAAACAAAACATGGCCTTACTTTTTAGCCAAAAAAAAAGTCAATGTAGTTCTTTTGTTAACTGTAATGTTCTCGGATGAAAGCTTTTTATGAAGTTACTCTCTCTCTCTCTCTCTCTCTCTCTCTCTCTCTCTCTCTATATATA
>NW_020769329.1:3192930-3214964 GCF_900518735.1 Pseudonaja textilis | reverse complement strand
TATCTATCTATCTATCTATCTATCTATCTATCTATCTATCTATCTATCTATCTATCACAAATTCACTATCATAAACCTGTGATGGATTTCTTTTAAATCCTTACTAGGAAGACATTTATTTCTGCACTAATAACTTCAGCATCTTCAGACTTTTGCCTGCAGCCTTACTGGAATTATATAAAACCTAAATCTATTACTCCTATTTTGCCACAGTGATGGTTTGTTGACTCCAGAAGATGTTACAAGTGACTTGTGAAGAAATGGCTTTAAGCAACTCCAGACATTTTTGTTATCCAGTTTTTCACTACGAGTGCTTCATTTTGAAGAACTCCTTTATATATATCTATACATCTATATCTGTATCTCTCTCTCTCTCTCTCTCTCTCTCTCTCTCTCTCTGTGTGTGTGTGTGTGTGTGTGTGTGTGTGTGTGCAATAGGAAAAAATGAATTTGATTAAGATGGAAATGTAAACTTTTTAAAAAAAATATGTTTCATTTGCTGTTGTTTCTATTGGGATATTTCTATAGAATAAGTAATAGCACTTAGACTTATATACTGCCTCATAGTTCTTTACAGGACTCTCTAGGTCATTTAGAATGTCCGCACATTGCCCCCAGTGGTCTGGGTTCTCATTTTACCAACGTTGAAAGGATAGAAGGCTGACTCAACCTTGAGAACTGCCAAGATTGAACTCCTGGCTATGGGTAGAGTTTGCCTGCAATGCTGCTTTCTAACCACTGCATCACTAGGGCTCTTCTGGTTAATCATCCCCATGCTATAAATGAAAATTCACTCTCTTGTACTCAGCTTATTGATGTTTGTAACTTTTCAATAAAAACTGCAGATGTTTGATTGGGTTCTGGTTTTTATCAATGTTAATAGTTTTCTTGGTATGGTTCCTTTTGATTTTTTATGCTTGAAGTAGAAAATGAAATGAAATTTCAAATTTAATTTGAAGGTTTATAGAAGTTATAGAAGTTGTAGCAGTTATAGAACTTGCTTGCAATACTTATAATTATAGATAATGTAAATATAATGTAAATGAGATATAATATAAAAAGCCAGTTTGTTCTACTGGTTAAGGCAAGGGTGTCAAACTTGTGGCCCGTGGGTCAGATGTGTCACACGCTGACCATGCCCATCCCCAGTTTAGCAAAGGGAAAAAAGTCACAATACATCACATGATGATAACATGATGCTGCGAGTTTAACAACCTAGGGTTAAGGCATCAGACTAGAAAGTGGAGGACTGAGTTCAAGCCCCACCTTAGCCATGAAAGCCAGCTGAGTGACTTTGAGCCAGTTACTCTCTCTCAGCCCAACCATAAGGTTACTCTCTCTGGCTCCTAGGGTTATTACTCTAACGGTTTGATTTGCATGGTAGAAAGAAGAAAAAAAAAGGCTAAATAGAGCATAATAAAATTTACACTAACTAATATTTTTGCTTGTTTCACTTGAAACTAAAGATTTTAGTTATTTGCTCCAAATAACCTTGAACCGTTATTCTGAAGGAGTAAGCATCAATCACAAAGAAAAAAGTTTTCTCTCTTCACTGGTTTTACAAGATTCTTAGTAAGTAGCTATCTTAAATCTATAACATTTTGCACTGCTGTGATAATGGTGTGATGTTACATGTTTTTGTTACAAAGAATAAAGTGCAAGCTTGGACTGATAGGAAAACCCATTCATAAATACCACTATTAATGAAATGCTTACCAAATTAATCTTCCATTGAGGAAGTCACCATTTTTAAAAGAGAAGGTATCAAGTATGCAGCATCAGATTTCTTCTACAACTGCTTAGTGGTTCTGTTTTATTCATGCTAATTCCTTTACAATCTAACACTTCATCAGTGATCTCTAGAAGTCATTGTAGCTAACACAACTAAAAATGTTCTGTTGCCAGAAGTACAGCTCCTCCTGTCTTATTCTGTAAAAAAAAGTATAAGAGGGATTTGAAAAGAAGCCAGGAATGGTCTGTATTCATAACAAAATACATAATTCATTTTATGTATTCTGCAGGTTGCAGAATTGCTTACTTTTCTTTTTCTTTTGCCTGTATCTTCTGGTTTCCCTACAGACTGTGGTTATCACTACTTATGAATTCTATCTTTTTTGGTTACTGTCTCTTCCTTGGTCCTTAATAATTTTTTGGGATAATTCCATCCATAATCAGAATGCAATGGGCAATGAAGTGTTGCAAATTATACAAGCTGGGATAGGAGAACATACATTATTTTGCCCAAGTTACAGAAGCAACCCTATCCCAATTTAATTTTACATTTGCATTCAGTAGTAGTTACTTTTGCTTCTGTTTTTCAGAGGAGAGGAGAAAATAAGAACAATTTACTTTGAAGAAAGGCAAATGGGTAGCTGATAGTCAAGGGTTCCTCATTTCTTTGTTTTTACTAGAGGTTGTCCTCGACTTATGAATGATCATTTAACAATCATTTAAAGTTATGAGAGACTTCCCCAGAAGCCAGGGATAAAAGGTTGACTGAAAAAATGATAAAATCTAAGCTGTACCATGCTTGGTCCTCTTCACTGGTTCTACAGATCACTGATCAATATGGAGTACAAGATCACTGAAGGATATAGAGGAGAAATAATCTACCTGGACTAGGAGAAATCCTATGGAATCTGATATTAGGAAACCAAGATATCAATACAGCTTTGTTCTTATCCATATTATTGGTGTAAATTAGACTGCACCTTGACAATCTTACATAAGTCTACTCAAGAGAAAATAAAAAGAACTAGCTTCCAGGCAATTATCTATATTTTTATAGTTTTACTTTGTTAGCACAAAATCCATTCATTAAAATATAAATTTAGCAGACTAGATTTCTAACACTAGTTTTCTCGAGTTTATTAATTAATTTGGATTTCTGTTTTCCCTTTCTTGATATTATATCAGTCCTTTGATGTAGGCCAAGTTTCAAAGACATAAAAGGGATTCCAGCAGGAATGTTCTTTATTGCAGTTAGATAGAATTAGAAAATCTTGAAAGCTGTCCAAGTTTCTTTCTGCCCATCTTACATTATCAAGATGAAGTTATTTTGAGTTTCTTTCTCACATTTCCTTTCTCAACAGCATGTAATCTTTTCTGTAAGTTCCCCCTTAGCAGTTTGTTCCATTCTTCCCAAGGTCAGTTCTTTTTCAGTATATAACCTTCTGGGTAAAAAGTTGTTATCAAAAGAAACCCATTTTGTTTCCAAAATATGGACAGAAACTGCAAAATGGTGCACTGATTGTTTTTAAATGCAGTGTGTTTGTATAAAATTAGACCAAAAACTCCTTACTGTGGACAGAGAAAGGAAAAAAAGAACTGGCAGAAGTAACTGAAAATATAGTATTTTACTGCCTTAAGAGAAGCAGCAACCCCTAAAATCAACATGTACAAGGCCATCCAAAATACTTTAGCACTTGAAGCATGTAATAATTCAATCACTTTCCCAATAAAAATGTAGTAATAACTAACAATTTACTATCCACAATAAGACTTCAGATCAGCTGCCTGCCTCACTTTCTTTATTTATGAGACATACCTTAAGAAGAATACATTTTACGCTAAGGCTCTAGATAATATAGGTGAGGGTAGATGGAGGTCAGCAATAGCTCTTTGTAACTTATAAAAATATATTTCTTGTCCATACGCTGGTTAGGATGAACTGATGGAAATTTCTAAGACAAAGTTAAACCTCTTGAAATGCATATATTAAACGTGACCTAAGATCAGAAAGCAAATAATCATTATACCCTATGCTGTTAACCATAAGCATGATGGATTTTGTTCAATTATGCTATGAAAGTTATCATATCATATATAGGCTAGAAACGTCTGGACAATAACTAGATTATAGCATCCTCTCTTAGAATGCTGCCTGGATGTTAAAGACCTAGGCTTGTATTTATTTTGTTTTGCATTGCAGTTTTTGCTCATGAAAATAAACATCAGAAACTATATGTGGAAAAAGAAGAACCCAGGGAGACTGGATAATAGAATTCATTGCAATATTATTTGACGGGAAAAAAAGGCAGCACATTTCAAGAGCAGGTGGATATGAGTGTTTTTGAACCAGTTTCTCCTATTGTAATCTACTAGGGCAGGGGTGTCAAACTTGTGTCATCATGGAAGTATCACATGATGCATCATGACTTTTTCTCCCTTTGGTAAATTGGGCATAGGTGTGGCCAGTGTGTGACTCATCTGGCCTGCGGGCCATGAATTTGACAGCCCTGTACTAGAGTATAAAGGTAAGGCAAGTGTAAGTACAGTCTATTTCTATCAAGAACTTTAGATCCTTCTGCATTATCAAGAGAAAGGACCACTAGAAAATCTTGTTTGCTAAGCTATAATGGCAGTCCTGCTGCCATGAGTTGGTCATTTTTGAATGTCTTTATATTGCATGTCTATATTTTCACTGCATAAGAGCTCCATACTTTTTGGGGCAAATATACAGGGCAAGAGAAGGCTGTTTCAGTATGTAGAAAATAAAAAATTTTTTAAAACAAATATGGAAGATGTGCAGGACTTTCTTCCCAATGCTGAGCTGCTTCCTCTAAGTTTTGCTGATTAAATCTGGAGTCTTTGCCTGAACTTTCCAAGATTTGTTGTTGCTGAGACCATGTGCCCTTAGCATTGGCTAAGATCTTCCCCTTTTGTAGATGCTGGGCTTAAATAGATTGAAAGAAACTAGCTGCTGGCTGATGAACACAGTCTATGACTCTTATGTTTAATGTATATATTCAACCTATGGGTCCTACTTGCCTTGGTGAGGAGTTGAACTTTTCATTCTTTAGGGACTTTCAGTGCAGATGGAGGGGAAAAGGGTAGAAGATGGGTTTATGCTTCTCAAAAGAATCCTAGTTTGAAAGAAATCTGGTTTCCAACATTTTTTTTTAAAGAAAAAAGAACTGTTATTCACCACATTCTTAATTTCTACATCAAAACAATAATGATTCATTTATAACTTTCTTTCCTCGTACTTCCAAGCTGTAGGTAAGATGGCACATTGCAGATTAGAGATGAAAAAAAAAATTCAAACATGTATTGTTACTACATGAACTAAAATACAATTACTGTATGATTTAAAATGGGCAGTTTTCCAGATTGTGTGAGAATGGGCACATCTGTATCTGCAAGACAAACGTAATCACCATAAAAAAAATTACATGACATTTGGGGAAATTCATCCCTTCCATTCCTGTTGTTCACCTCCTTGATTTTTTTAAAAGTTTTTTTTCCCTCACATGATTTAACTGATGTACTTGTTTTAATAGAACAGTGTGGGAGCCAAAATGGGAATTCAAGGAAGTAATACATCAACCTTATTAGTATTAATTAAAATGTAATAATTTTAATCATTGTCCAATGATTTCACACTAGAACAAGGTGACAGTTTAGATGCCATAGAATTTTGAAGCTTTTGGTTCATCTCACATAGTAATAATAAATAAATAATAAATAGTAATTAATAAATAAATATTAAGTCTGCAGTTTTATGCATCAGTGGAATTTACTCCTAGGCAAATAAGTCAAGGGACTACAACTTTTTGAACTTTTTTTCCAGCTCTCCACAGGCAATCATACTGGAACAGATTAAAAAGACAGGAGAAGTATGCACAGATAGTTCCTGACAGTATGGGATTTTTAAATTTCTTTTTTAACTAGTACCTCCGGTTCATAGTCAGCATGATGATATAACATCATTACTGTCAGTAGGAATCTGAAAAAAGATTGTATAAAATTAAGTGTATTTTTGCATTTTGATTTTACCCGGCTTTTTGTATTCATATTTCTCAAATATGTAAATAGCTGCACCAATTAAATGCTTCAATTGTTTTATTGAAAATGCACTGTTCTCCAAATGATCTGCTTTCGCAAAGCATTAAGTACCCTTCCAAATCCTGGAGTAAAAGCTTTGAGGTTTATTTCTCATTAAAATGATTGAGATGGAAAATTTGTTTATAACTCTAGTTTGAATAAATATTTCATATTTAACTAACTGCAGGTGGTCTCATGGATAACTCAATTCCATTCCACCACTGACAAAAAAACCAGTTCTCAGAGTTGTTGTCATTATTATTTTGTCCACTAACGTCTCTGATACGTTAGATCTGTGTTTTTCGTGAATAGTTTGCTGCTCAGTGAAGTTAGTCTCTTTGATAGTAGCAAAACAGATTAAATAGTGGACATAACATACTTTAATCATTGTTTGTAGATTAGCAGCACAGCAGTACTTTGTAAATTTAATGGAATTCAGAAAAAAAAATAATTAGTTTTGGACTTGGTTAGAATTAAAATAGATCAGAACTGGAAGAGACCTTGGAGGTCTTGTAATCCAACCCCCTGCTCAATACTTCAGTTTAATACTTAATTTAATGTAATACTTCAATAAGAGATTCCCAGAAACTCAAGAAAGTATCTGAGGGAAGGCAATAGCAAACTTCTTCCATATTATTTGGGAGAGTATAGAAAAAAAATGTACAGCTGTATCCAACTAATCGCCAGGAACTGAACTTTGTTTGAGGAATTGATATTGCTGTCTTTTTTAAAAAGGACGTTTGGTAATTTGAATGTAGATTGTTAATGACTGTAGTCATATAACCAATAGGTGCCCAATCAGTTTAACTGTGATACAAATCTTGCAAACAGCCCTCCCCAATTAGATTTCCTCCAAGTTTGCTGTGGTACAGAAATCTTGCAAGAGCAAATATTGATTGAAGAACTTCTGCTAAAGGTTCTTAAATAGAAATCAACTATAGTTTTTTTTTAAAGACACATTGGTAATTTGAATGTAGACTGTGAATGGATGTAGTCACATAACCAATAATTTAATTATGATTTGAGACGTGCAAGCAACCCACCCCAATCAGATCACCTGCAGATGTGTTGTGGTGCAGAATGTTGCAAAAACAGATATTGAAAAATTCCTGCTAAAAGTTCAATAGAAATTAGTTGTTCCTTCCTAGAACTTCATTGTGAATAGAAATATTAAGAGTTTACCTTAAATGTTATGTTTTATATGTAACATTTAAAGAAAAAATATATTTTTTCAGCATGTGGAATAGATAATAAAATTAACAGATTCTATTGCAAAGACCCTATAGCCAGATTCAAAATTATACAAATAGCATTGTATTCAGTCAGAATGGGGATAATAATAAAAGAACTTGTAAATGCTTCTCTTTTCCTTAAAGAGTCCTTCTCAGGATTTTCTGATGGGTTGAGCTATTCCAAATTGCTCTGAAGATTGAAGAATACATTATAGAGATAACAGACTATTTTCTTGCTTGGAACTTCAGAGATTTAATTTAGCCACACATTTACAGGTGGTTCCCATTTAGCAACTACAATAGGGAGCAGAAATTTAATTGTTAAAACAGTTGCTAAATGAAGCATTGTGATTTTGCAATTTTACTTCAGCTTTTCTTTGCAGACCTATGAAGGTTGCAAATATGAGGACTGATTGCAAAATCACTTCTTCATCATTGTCATCTCTGAACAGTCCCATATTGAGGCAGTGGCTAAACAGTGATTTGGTGGTGCATTGTATCTATTCTTCCTTCAGGGCTATGATGTAGATTGTGTGGGAGGAAAGTCTACTTGGGGACTTTCTGTTCTTTCTTTCTTGGATGGGTTCTCACTTCAGGTACAACTGAAGGAGAAAACATGACAAGAGGTTCCCTATGTTAAACTTCAAAATGTTTTGTACAAAGCTACTCAGATGCCAGATGCCCACATGAGGAAGAGTCTGAGTGCCTGCAATCCGTAAAGCCCTTTTCCAAGCTTTATATAGGTATAAAAGACATGGATAAGATATATTTCTTTTAAAGTGGGCAGAATTAGATTTGTGCATCCTTCAAATGGCCTTCCAATTTTCTTTTGTTAATGTAAGAGAAAACATTTCTACTGTGCTATATTTCCTTTTTATGGATTTGAAGAAGAACATTTTGCTACCAACTATAATAGAAGAGGAGATGAAATCATTTGGGAAAGATATAAAACAATGGAGAGTGAGAGGAGGAGTTTACAGTTCTGGGTGTGTCATTCAGATACCAGTCTTCATTACTTCCTTTACCTTATTCAGTTTTAACTTGTTGAAAAGCAATACGGTGTCTTTCTTTAAAATAAAAAGTAAAGAAAGAAGAATGTGTGGGGAGGAAAGGATCTTTCAGTGGTTTTGAATTATAATCCACCTGAAGCTGCCTTAGGAGAAGATGAATTACAAGCCTGAAAGGGGAATAAAATGGCTGATTTCAATTTGCCTGTCTGCTAAAAGAATGGTGAATGAATTGTGGGTATTTGAGCATATCCCTAGTTAAAGCTACACAAAGACTAAAGAGGATTGATTGGTTGGTTTTGCTTTGTTTTAAGGAATTTGATGAAATTTGAAGGAACAAAAAAAAATCTCTCTCTCTCTCTCTCTCTTTCTCTCTCTCTCTCTCTCTCAATCGCCTCTTGTGTTCCAGTGATGTCTTATTAAACAAAACCAGCTTTGCTATATTCAAAGAAAAAAATGTAAGGGAAATATGGCTCGTAGGCTCTTCAGAGAATTACTATGGTCCTTGCCAAAAGGCAGTTTTAAGAGAACAAATAAAAGCCTTTGTTGGCACTCTTCCTTTTTTGCAAAATGATTTGTTGTTGGATTTTCACCCACTTTTCAATGTATTTATTTGACATTTAGTGTGGCTTAACGAAGGTTAAAAAAACCCACAACCTTCCAAGTTTAAACAAAGCAACTTTAAGGCAGTGAAACACAGATATGGAACAATGATGAAAATGTATTAATTAACAGTTAACCTCATGAGAGAAGGGATGTACTTTTACCAGCTTCCAAAATATATAGAGGGCTCCAAAGTCACCTTTTGTGGGAGTGCATTGTGCAGCTTGGGAGCCACACATGCCAGACAAGTGATTGTCTGGTAGAAAAAATATCCCTGATGATTTGAGTTGCTGAGCAATTTAGAATGGAAAAGGGAACCCTAAAGACCTCTGCTGGCCATGCCCACATGTCATAAAGGGAAAAAAACCTTGATATGTCACATGATGCTGCTGTAATGACACAAGTTTTGCACCCCTACCCTATGTCATTTAGATTTTATAGGTACTTACTACTACTCCATATCGGAAGCAGTGAAGTGCTTCCATGGTAAAAGGATCTGCTGATGATATCACCATTGCCCAGGGGACACTCAATTGGGAGCTCTTTCATGTTCATGTTAAGTTGTCCAATAAAGTATTATCCATCTGTGTATTTGCAATCACCTGCTTTTGAACTGCTGAGTTGGCTGGAGTGTGTGATGGGAACTCACCCCATCCTGTATAGTAACCAGGTCTTGAAAGTAAGCCTGCCAGTCATCATCCAGCATCCCAAAGTCTGAGCCAATGCGCTCTTCTAAATTTTATAGATAATATCAACCTCTGGTAATATTGAATAGCTAACTAGGGCATACAAAACCTTTGCTAGACCAATACTCGAATACAGCTTATCTGTCTAGAATCCACACTGTATATCGGAAATTAATATAATTGAGCGAGTCCAGAAATATTTAATGAGAAAAGTACTATACTCCTCTGCTCTGCTCTGAGTTGGCTGGAGTGTGTGATGGGAACTCACCCCATCCTGTATATCACCAGGCTTGAAATTTTGGGCTTGGACAACCTTGAACTATGCTGCCTACTGTTGGACTTAAGCGTAGTACACAAAATTATCTGCTACAATGTCCTACCAGTCAATGGCTACTTCAACTTCAACTGCAACAATACAGGAGCCCACAACAGATACAAACTCAATATAAATCATTCCAAACTTGATTGCAGAAAATACGACTTCAGCAATAGAGTGGTCAATGCCTGGAATGCACTACCTGACTCTCTTGTTACATCTTCCACCCCCGTTCCTTTAACCTTAAACTAAACACTATTGACCTCACCCAATTCCTAAGAGGTCTGTAAGGGGCATGCATAAGTGCACAATTGTGCCTACTGTCCCAGTCCTATTGTCCCCATTTATTCGTACCTATTTCCTGTATTTTTCTTCATGTTTATACTTATACATATTATCTTGAAAGTGATTGACATATCAAATAAATAAAATAAAATAAAATAAACCTTTTACAGATATGCCCAACCAGGAAGAATCAAAGCTACTACCAAATATTGATCCCAAGACCCAATCCATCCAAGCAATCCAGAAAGATACTAGAGGTCATAGTACTGAAATCTACTGAAAGATCTTGAAGAAATAGCAGGCTATATTCTTCCATGTAATGTTCTGGGATAATCTACCAAATGATCAAGTTGATTAGGTTCTTTAGGTAGTCCTCAGTTTACAACCATAATTGGTTCCTGAATTTTTACTGGTAACCTGATGTTATTGTAACACAAGATGTCAATTTGACTTCTTGTTTAGTGACCACATTCCAGCACTCCTGGCTGTTGTCATTTATTGAAAATCATAGATTGTTAGGAGGGAGCCAGGTAAGAGATGTTACATAAAGGTGGATGAAGCCCAAGAAAACCCAGTGAGCTGCATACGAGTTGAATTGGTGCTGCAGAGTAGGTCAAAGCCACAGTTGCTCTTGGAATCTTAGCTACCTCAATCAATATATACCACTATGCGGGGCAGCCAAAAATACATAGATTGGAATTAGTGAGGCAGTTATGGCACCCCTGTGGTCATAAGTGTGGATGGTCTGTCAAATGCCCAATTTTGATCACATGACCAGGAGTGTTGCCATCATTAAAACTTCAGGCACAGGTAGTAAGTGACTTGTAACTTTGAATAGACAGTGAACAAATGGTTGTGAGGTAAGGGCTATCTAATAAATTATCTATTCCCTTCTGACATTTTGGTATTTTATTTCATTGTCCTCTGAAAATTGCTGAATTTGCTCTTTATTATTATTATTATTTCTTTAATTATCCTAAAACATCCTTTCTCAACCTAGTGCTTTCTAGCTACACTGGGACATCCTGTTACAAACTCCTCAGCCAGCATGTTGCAATCCCTATTACCTGGGAGTATGCCAGATTGGAAAAGGCAAATAAATCAATTGCCCTGAAAGTATTTAGGGAAGGGCATCATAAGAATCATCTAATAATTAAATGAATCCTTTTTACTATGTCATTACCGTACTGCCTCATTTTTCTACTAATTTGTAGAAGTGCTATTGATTTGATTTCAAGAAAGACCATTAAGCTATTTCTATATTTACACTGTTAGTGTCAAGTTTCAGATAGGAGCTACTGATTCCTCTTGGTAGAATTTCTCTCAGAGCTCAGCTTACTTCTCACATTCTTCTGTATCATTTTTGAAATACTTGTTTTAGCCAAAAAATATTAATAATTCAATCACCTATTTCAGGCATTTCTTCCCATTAATACATCCCTCCCCGCTGAGAGGTTTTTGTTTTTAAGGTGCTCTCCACAAGCAAGTAGCATGCTGCCCACTACAACTTGAGCTGTGTCTTCTGAGCTCTCCAACCCCATTTATATTACAAATGATTAACTATTCTCTTTCTGAAGCCTGGCAGGGCAGCTGGCTTTGATGTTAACTGCCTTCTGGCTAAGCCTCAGGACTCTGCAGCTTAAACAGATCAGAACTTGTGATCTTGGGATCAAAAAAGTTCTTAGCTCTGTGAAAAAAATTCTTATTTTTCTGCCATCTTCTCTGTGGAAGGTGAGATGGAAGTGGAGAATGAAATCAGTGAAACTCTGAAATGTTTCACCATTGCAATCAGCCACCAGATCTTAATGCTTTTTTAAAAAAATGAACATCTCAATTTGGAACAGCTGACAGGAAAAAGCACTACTTCTTGATAGTAATAAAATTGTTTCTTGTTTCAGGAGGCTAGTTAATTCCAAACTGGGTTAGAATCCAATACTTAATTCAATAATTTTGGCAGTGTGGAAATAATGTTTTCAGAGAGATAAATGAACATATTACTTGGTCCAACTGGGTGATTGATAGACCTCCAAAGGGAGCTGGGAGTTGTTCCTGCTCATCTACTGCAAGGTCCATCCAAGGCCTTGATCAGTGCTTGGAACAGAAGAATGGCTGAGACTGTAGACCAGGGCTGTTAAAATTGTGGCCCATCACGTGCATCACGTGCTGGCCACACCTACACTCAGTTTAGTGATGGGGGAAAAAGTTGCAATACATTACATGATGCTGCCATGACGCCGCAGGTTTGATACCCCTGTGGTAGACTAAATCATGCTTATGTGACACCTCCCCTCTTGTGGAAACCAACCCCCCATTCCCCATGGTTTACAGAGGAACTTAAAAAGTTGAAGAGAAGAGAAGAATGCATTGCTAGTGCTCTACTGGGAATGCATTTGCCTGGACATGGGTTAGAATCATGATTAAGGCCTATCATGTGGCAGAAAATGAGGTGTTTCTCCACCATTATTGCATCTGCAGATAGTCATCCTGAAGCCCTGTTTCAGGTGACAAGCTCCCTGTTGGGCAAAAAGGACTCCTTTGTAGAAATGTGTGAAAGAACTTGCTCAGCATCTGCCACTCAGTTGTGCTCACAGTTGGACACTGAGCTTGTTGTAGCTTCAGGAGAAATATTGGGGAAATGTTTTGACCAGTTATCTAGAAATGGTTTGAACATATCAAGTCTGATGGAGTGGACAGGGTCTTTAGGATGTGAACTCAGCTACCATCCCTATAGATCAGGGGTGTCAAACTCATGTCATCACAGCAGCATCATGTGACTTATTGGGATCCCCCCCCCCCCCTTGGCTAAACCAGGCCTGGCCGTGGCCAGCACATGATGCATACAACTAATGGGCCATGAGTTTGACAACCCTGCTTTAGATCCTTCCTGGTGTGTTAAAGGAAGTTGAAAAGCTGATGGGTAAGTGAGCTCTTGTGGTGAATTCTTCCTTTAATGAGGAGGTTGTCCCTTTACCATTTAAGAAGACCTTTGTCTACTCCCTCCTCAAAAAGCCATATGTGGATCCCACAATACTGTACTATACCAAACTGGTTTCAGGCTTCATTCCAGCCACAGCTGTAAATTTTGCTAGCTGGTCTTCCAACTCCTTATTCAGAACTTGGCTTATTCATTAAAATGTTCATACACATTGCATCATGATTAGTTTCTTATATACAAGAATGAAGCTAAACATGGGCAAAAATGTTTATTCCCTGAACTATACCATAATCAAAATCCTTGCATTGATCTATTCATTAGGTTTAAATACTAGGGTTTTTTTTCTTTCTTGCTTGCTCAGCAGATAGTCTTGTGATGGCCTTGAAAGATACCAGCTCTGTCTGTCAACTTAATGGTTTTCTTCACCCTGGGAACAGTGCCTTTTGCTGGGTTATGTTGAATGTTGGGATGTGGCTTGCATTTTTTTTCCTGGCTGCTATTTTATCATGTTATGAGCCAATATTAGGCTCATATATCAAATCAGCAACTACATTAATCCACTAAATAAATACAGTATATCAACTATTGGTTCCTGGCTCTTCATATGGTTTATTTATTTAGCAACTTTTATTCTATTTCAGTTGCAACCTCCCATTCAAGAAGGATTCTGAAGACCAGTGTTGGATGTAACAAAGTAGTACATGCAAACTCTATATAAGAATAATTTTCACTACTGAAATAAAAAATACAAGGAAGGCCAACTTCCAGCTTGCAGGGCTCCGGTGATAGGCAGGAATCCGTGATCGTGCACGGTTTCTGCCTGGGCTCACTGCTGGAGCGTCATGAACCAGCTGGTTTCGGGGCTAAGCCACACTGTAGAAGTGGTGAAGATGGGGGAGACCCAGCAGGGTTTGAGGGGAGCCGCACCTCTCCTCCTCAGCTGGCTAAACTCCCTTTCCCAAAGGTGGTAAGAGCGGCGATCAGAAATGGCCACCCCAAAGAAGCACTCAGCCGGAAAAGAAAGTGCAGGAGGAAGTTAAGAAGTGAAAGTTTTTGGCTGACCAGGACAAAAAGTAACAACCTGGAATTTAAATTTTGCAAAAGATACATCGCTCCCAAAAAGGAGTCGGAAGCAGCGAATGAAAGTGAAAAGGGAAAGTTTTTTTTTTCTTCACTCTCCTTCCTCATGCTGATAACAAGAAGATCTGAATAAAGAAATTGGAAAAATCTGCTTTGGCACCAACAGGTAATTTAACTGGAAATATAATTAAATGCCAAAGGGACAATAAAGATTTCTGAACACTAAAAAATCCTTTTTTTGCTATAAGTGGGAAGGAAGAGGAAAAGAATAAGGGCAGGACTTGGATGGAGGAGACTGCTTGGAATTCCAAAGAATTTAAAGTTAAATCTTAACAAGACTTCTAAAGGATACATTTTAACTGGAACTTTGCAACTAAATAGTAACCCCAAGAAGAGAAAGTGAAAAAAGAAGAAAGTGTTAAAAGAAATAGCTTATGTGTATTTGGATTGCTTGGTGATTTTGGGACTTTTGGAAATCATATTTGAATGACTAAAAACAATTGGGTGGTTGTTTAAAAAAAACAAAACTCTACAATGGCATCACCTTTGGATGAACTGAATGAACTGGATGAACTGAAAATCAAATTTAAAAAATATAAAGAAGAGGAACAAGAAGGGAAGGGCTCCATTTTTCAATTCTTAGAAATGGCGATTGGTGTCTACAAGAAACAACAAGAAAAGTCTGCGCAACAAGAAGATTGGGACAAAGAAGAAGCCATTTTTAATGAACAAGTAATTCTATCTGGGGAAGAAAAGGGAAAGGGGGGGAAGAGAATGGAGAATTTAAGACCTAAAATAACAGCCAAAAAAGGGAAAAATAATGTGAAAAGGGGATATAATGTTGGAAAACAACAGAAAAGGGGAATACAGAAGAGGGAAATGGAGGTGGAGAGACAGGGGGTAAAAAGGGGAGAGAGAAGAAAGGGAAAAAGGAAGGGAAGAGAAGTTGCAAAGGTTTGGAGCAAGATGTAAAGAAACAGGATTTATTCAGAGATAATGGGTGAAAATTTAACTGAAAAAGGGATTCTGTAAAGGTACATAAGATTGTATTGTTATATTTGTAATAGAAATAATGTTAGAAAATTGGAAACAACATATGATTAAAAAAGGGGGAATAAAATAGTGTAATTTAGTGAAACTTGTGAACAAAATAAACAAAATGAAATAAATGAGAGTTTTGAACTAGGAAGGAATGGGAACATTTTAACTACTCAACATTTTATAAAATATAAGTGAAGTGAGAGGGAAGTAATTAGGGAAGGTTTATAAGTGTTTCCATAGAAATATGATACTTATTTGAAAAGTAATGTGTAAAATGTTCAAGATTTAAATGAATATTAATATTAATGATAGAATCGAATTGGTATAGAGTGTTGTTTTAATTATGTTATATATTTATAATTTTTTTCTTTTTAAAATACATTGTGTAGTTTTAGAATGTACCAAGCAGAATCCGAATGGAAGTTATGTATTATAGTAAGTGTTATAATTTTAGGGGAAAGATAAAAAGGCGTCATACTCCAATCAGTGATCACAGGAGAAATTTTGCTTAATGAGAAAAGTTAATAGACAGCTGAAATTGGACAGACAAAGATTATAAGTATAATGATTTGAATTGAGATGAAATAAATAAAAGAAAAGAAAAGAAAAGAAAGAAAGTTGAAAGACGGGAGAAGTTATATAGAAAATGTAGAATGGTAATAAGATATGGAATGGAATATAAAAATGAGCATGAATTTGAATTTGTGACTGCACGAAGAGATGTAACCCGGGATCAGGCTGCTTTCAAAAAAGATGTTTTATGTTTTTATGTTCTATGTTTTGTTTGTTTATGTTTGTTTTTAAAAACCAATAAAATTTTCAAAAAAAAAATAATAATACAAGGAAGGAAAACAATAGTTTGAGAACCACTGCAACAACACTATCTATTAGGAAATAGGAAAAAAAAAACCTTTATAGCATTTTTACATCAAGAATTTGAGGAGAATTCTAGTGCTGTAATGCCACATAAGAAACATTTAACATTTCAGTGAACTCTAAAACATGTATATCTAAATTCTCAGAGTAGAAAGTTGACTTTAGAGTCTTTCAAAATAGCAAACTAGGTGACCCATTCAGAGTAAAAGTCATGTCAAAAGAGCAGTTTTACATTGGAAAACATGAACCAATCACCAGCTATTGCTAGAAGCTGTGCAGTGTCATGAGCCAACACAGCAGCTGTGTACAACAGATGCCAAGGAATGAAGCAAGAGTCTAATTCATGAAGTTTTATTGAACTAGAGATAGGTTGGAGGCAGAGAGCATGAAATAAATTATATGTGTATCAAAGGCCAGGTGTCTCATATGGATGCTTGTATTTTGTTTGTTTGCAAAAGGAAACCCAATCAAATATTGGTACTGAATATCTGTCTTTATGCATGAACTAAATTAAACTTTTGAGAATAGCCTCTAGTTGTTATTTAAATATCACCATTCTAACTTTCGGAGGGGTGGGTAGAATTATGAATAGATTGTTTGCATTATGCTGGACTGCTCTATTATAAATGAAAGGCCATGCTAACTGATTTATTTCTTTATTATTTGTGTTGAAAATGTATGTGGAGACAAATACTTTATAAGAGATGGGTCAGAAAACTAGTTGTAAATGCTATCAGAAAATGGCAGAAGGCCAAATCAAATATTATATATAATATCCCACAACTTTCAAAAATGGCCCAAGCACTATTTCCTGAAGCTGCAAGGGTTCTAGAAGACACTTGATATTGATTGAACCATGGTGGCATAGTGGTTAGAATGCAGTACTGCAGGCTACTTCTGCTGACTGCCAGCTGCTTGCAATTTAGCAGTTCAAATCTCACCAGGCTCAAGGTTGACTTAGACTTTCATCCTTCTGAAATGGGTAAAATGAGGACTTAAACTGTTCGGGGCAATATGCTGACTCTGTAATCTGTTTAGAGAGGGTTGTAAAGCACTGTAAAGCAGTATATAAGCCTAAGTGTGTTAGGAATCTGTCCACCAATTAGTTGGGTTGGCAATATATAAACCAACAATGCATGTTTGTAGCTTTAAGACAAAATAACTGTATTGATTTATACTATATTCCAATTGGTTGATTATATTGAAAATTACCATAAGAGGAAGCTAGAGATCATAGCTTGCTCTCTCTGACATTCTGTCTCTCTGACATTCTCTCTCTCTGAAATTCTGTCTCTCTGACATTCTATTGTTATCTAAGGTTCTCTGTTGTATTTATGCTGTGCTTATACTTTGATATCTTTGTTTACTGTATATGACAAAGGCAACCAGTAAGAAGATTTTTGTAACTGGATAGTCTTTGGACTGTTAAACGTATATGACCTGGACCATTTATTGGACTGTGCTATTTCTTAAAGTAAACTTTAACTCAATTTAGTGTATCTGTGTGTGGCTGGATAATTATTCATAACTACTCTCATAAATGTGCATATCCTTGTTACTCAAGAGTTATTCTGTACATATCATAATATTGGTTATGGGCCCAGAGAGATATTGAGATATTGTGAATATACAGTTTCATATTCAGCCAGCTGATTGCGGTTTATTGATAAACTACCAATGGCACAAGTACAGTCAACCAGTATATCCCAGATAACCTGGTTGGATGGAACAAACTATGTTTCCTGGTCTATGAAGTGCAGCCTAGATTCTGGTTTACCAGAGGAACTTTGGGGTGAAACAATAATGTGTGCTCACCAGGTTTTGAATAACATAGTGAATTCAATGACTGGTGAATTACCATTTACTCACTGGAATGGAAAAAAGACAGATCTCAATTATTTACATACATTTGGAACCCCAGCATGGGTTCATATTCCCATGCAAGTAAGGCGAAAGGGACAACATAGAGCGAGACAATTATATTTTATAGGTTATGAAGCTAATCATAGATCATTTAGATTTTGGGAGCCAGGTACTACTAATGTATATTTCAGTGCAAGTGCTAAATTTCTGGAGCATGTTGGCTGGAGAAAGCTTGAACAGGAATATAATAAGGTACAGGATAGTGTTGTTGTTAAGACTCTATTGTTTACCGATAATCCTAATGATAATAATATTGATGATAAGATAGTGGAGGAATCCTCAATGGAGGACTCATCAATAGAAGAACCCTCTATGACTGTAGAAGATGAAGATTTGAAAGGGAAGGTAAAGGAAGAGAACATGCCAACAACATGTACTGAGTTGCCTAGGAGGTCAACTAGGGAGAGACGTCCACCTGACAGATTTCAAGCAAGCATTGTATGTCATGTTAATACAGAACCTTCTAACATCAATGAAATAAAACTGTATCCTACAAAGGATCAGGTAGCTTGGCAGGAAGCTATGAATAGGGAGTTAAAATCTTTAAAGGATTTAGAGGTGTATGAGGATGTAAAGTTACCACCAGGTGAATGTGCAATAGGTTGCAGATGGGTGTATAAGATAAAGACTGGTGTGGATTGGACTATTACCCATAAAGCAAGATTAGTTGCTCAAGGATTTGCTCAGTCAGATAAGGACTATGATGAAGTGTTTGCACCTAGTCTGAGATCAAATACATTGAGAGCAGCATTAGTTTGGGCAGCTAAGAATAAATGTAAAATAAACCATGTAGATGTTGAAACTGCATATCTACATGAACCTTTACAACATACCATCTATATGAAAAAGCCATTAGGTTTAAAGGATGATGGAAAAACTGATTATTGGAAATTAAAGAAAAGTTTTTAGGGTCTAAAGCAATCTGGTTATGAATGGAATAAATGTATTGTAAAGGAATTAGTTCCAATAGGTTTTGAAGCTGGAATAGCTGATCCTTGTTTGTTCGAAAGAGAAAAAGATGGTTTAATTTCTCTATTACTGTTATTTATGGATGACATAGCAATTATAACTAAAAGTGAAGAAGAAGCAAATGATATTGTTTATAGATTACAGAAAAAGTTCAGGATTGGAAATTTAGGGGAAATTAACCATTATTTGGATCTTGATATAGTGAAAACGAATAAAGGTTTTAAAATTTTGCAAGCCAAGAAGATTAGCCAATTATTAAAATGCTATAACATGGAGCATTGTAAATCTGCCAAGACACCAATGGGTAAGGAATTTACACATAGTGATGTCAAAAGTCCTATGTTTGATAAGGAAATACATCAATCCTTAATCGGTAGTCTATCATATCTCAGTAATTGGGCTAGACCAGATATATTTTACAGTGTAAACCAATTGGCCAAGTATAATACTGAACCAAATGAAAGGCATTGGCAAGCAGCTAATGTGGTGGTCTCTCATGGAAAAGATGAGACACAAGCGAGTGTTCTCAGGATGAGAGCCCAGAGCAAATTCCAGTGCTCCCTTTTATTGAGATTTTTAGCATAGCAAGTATAGTCACAATGTGGATTACAATAATTAGATATAGTACAGACTTGTTTACAGTTGTCTGAGCTGCTTGATTGTTTCTAGTGTTTGTTCTTAATTTCCTTACACTATCTCAGTGACCTTTAAGCAAGCATGTATGTATAAGGTCTTAGACTAATCATTACCCAATACCCAAGTCAAAGTTTATTCCCACAAGCTAAGTGAATAATTAAGTTTTTTTTAAAAAACAATCAATTATTCATTATATTTAGAACCAAGTAATGAATGTTAACTCACTTAAGTGTTAACTGCATATGCTGATGCAAGTTTTGCTACTGATATAATGACTCATAAGTCAACATCAGGTACAGTGGTAATGTTGGGTAGTGCTTTAATAGAATGGAAGTCTATTAGGCAACAACATATTAGTTTATCCATTATGGAAGAGGAATTCTCATGTTTATCATTAATGTGTACAGAATTGGTATATTATAAACAATTGTTGAACGATATTGGAATTACTGTACGTGATCCGTTTATTGTTTATGAAGACAATCAATCTGCAATTAGTATGGCTACTTATTTAGCTGTTAAAACAAGGTCTAAACATACTGATTTGAGATATTTGAACATTATACAATGTGTTCAAAATAAATTAATTCAGTTAGAATACTGCATGACTGAACATAATATTGCAGATCATTTCACGAAAGCTCAAAGTGCAATTAAGCGTAAAGAGTGTTGTGAGAATTATGGTTTAAAGATGTAATGTATTATATATTGACCTACACAAAGGGGAGAATGTTAGGAATCTGCCCCCCAATTAGTTGGGTTGACAATATATATATATATATATATACCAACAATGTTTGTAGCTTAAGACAAAATAACTGTATTGATTTATACTATATTCCAATTGGTTGGTTATATTGCAACTTACCATAAGAGGGAGCTAGAGATCATAGCTTGCTCTCTCTGACATTCTGACTCTCTGACATTCTGTTGATATCTAAGGTTCTCTGTTGTATTTATGCTCTGCTTATACTTTGATATCTTTGTTTACTGCAAATGACAAAGGCAATCAGTACGAAGATTTTTGTAATTGGATATTCTTTGGACTGTTAAATGTATATGGCCTGGACCATTTATTGGACTGTGCTATTTCTTAAAGTAAACTTTAACTCAATTTAGTGTAACTGCGTGTGGCTGGATAATTATTCATAACTACTCTCATAAACGTTTCCATGTGCATATCCTTTTTACTCAAGGGTTATTCTGTACATATCATAACAAAGTGCTATTGCTATTAATCATGGAACTTCACCCCGATTTTCTCTAGTATTACAATTTGCATACAAAAAAGGTTTAGCTTATCAAGTCAACACTTTTTCATCCCCTTCCAGCTTCCTATGTCACATGGGTCTTTATACAGAAAGATGAGAAACTTGAGGACTGATAAATTACTCTCCAAAAACTGTTTTACAAATGTAAGATTGATTTCATGTAGCAGGCACATAGAAATGATTTTGCTTTTGAGATTATAGAACAAACTATTCATATTTAGAAGCTGAAATATCTTATAGTTAGAATTCTCTAAATCTTAATTTGGGATGTGGTACAGGGAAGTCCCACAAAGTCAACTAGGCTTGTATGTACTGTACAAGCAGTTAAGTTACTTAAAAGGTGACTTAGTATCTTCCTTCATCTTGGATGTCATTGTTTTTATTTGAAAAGCCATGTTCCTTCTCACATTTACAGCCCATCAAAACAACATTATATAAAGAATTAAAGGTGAATTGATCAGTGATGATACGATGCAGTGTAGAGTGTAGTAATTAATTAAATATGACAGTAAACCAAATCCAACCATTTACTCCTAACTGTAACTGTGTGAACATGTGTCACTTGTCCATAAACTTCATTAGTTTTCGTTATACTGTGTGCTGATAAAATGTGTATGGTTATTCTTTCTTCTGTGCCAATTAGTAATGCTACATCATTTTTGAAATAGTAACCATTAAACCTTCTTCAGTATGAGCTCATGAGCATGTTGCAAGAAACAGTTTTCCATTCATTTTGTTTCCTGTAACAGCATGGCCCAACAGAGATGTTGCTTAATAATCCACAGCATCTATACTAGCAGGAAGAAAAATCATGGATTTCTGCTAGGAGATAAGATAATTATCTTTTTTTCCAATACATACACAATTTCACAGGCCAAATCTTATGAAGAAATAATTAATCTGTACAAGAATATTTTAACATTTGGGAACATTAGGGCATTGCCAAAACAAGTAGACAAGGGACAGTTTTTTCCTTTGTGCCATCAGCCTGCTGAACATCTAATTCCCACAGTGCTGCCTAATGTCTATATATACTTACCTATGTAGTATGGCTGTAGTATTATTATTTATATTTCTTATTATCTTCTTTACTCCCCACCCATCATTTTTATTGTATTTTATGGTTTTACATGTACATTGAGTACTTTTGTACTGAAGATAAATTCCTTACATGTCTAATCACATTTGACCAAATAAAGTATTCAATTCAATATAATTCAATCATTAATGAGCCTTGACAAAATTGCAATATCACCTTTTTTTCCTAGCAGATTCTGAAAGAAAAATCATGAAACAAAAATATCCCCTTCCTTCCTTCCTTCCTTCCTTCCTTCCTTCCTTCCTTCCT
>NW_020769329.1:3141242-3183787 GCF_900518735.1 Pseudonaja textilis | reverse complement strand
AGGAAGGAAGGAAGGAAGGAAGGAAGGAAGGAAGGAAGGAAGGAAGGTCCCAAACTTCCATCACTTGTTTTTTATTCAGATGTCCAACATGCATTGTAGAACCCCACATTTCATGACAGGATTTAGCCTAGTAGAGTTACTGTATTCCCAGTCTTGCCCAAATTTTTAAAAGGAAAATGAAGAGGTCCCATTGATTTGAAAACTATATAGCAAGCAGTCAAACTTCTGCAATCCTATATGAAGCTGAATTGGCTAAAGCTATTTGGACTGTGTTCAGCATTTAAATTTATTCAGCAGTCCATTGTTTTCATATTTTACTCAAAATATTTCATTTCTCAGATATACAGTGAAAGCTTCCAAGCCACTTCCCTTTTTGCATGCCACACTAGGATCCTGAGGGGTTAGTAATGTTGATTAGCCTCAATCACAATCTTTACAAACTTTAATTATAATTTCATCCAGTTATTTTCATATAATATATAGGGACCATCCATTGGGAGGAAGGGAAAGAGGGAAGAAAGTGAGCTATTCCTTCCCTCCTCACAATTATTAGAAACAGTGAAAAGCCATAACAGATCAGCCTCAAAGCCTATTTAATATAATACTCTGTTGTCACGACAGCCAGACAAATGCTTATAGGAAGCCTGAAAGGAGGATATTAGAATAGTAGCTTCTTCTTGCTCAAAGTCATATCAATCAGAACTACTGCTTGTAACACTAGAATATTAGAATTGTACTATAAATCCATCAAGAGTCGTAACCACTGATAGCCTTCAAGAATTTATCTAATGCCCCTTTAAAACTGTCTTTGTTGCCGATTTTCAATTGACTTCTGTCAGTGAATGCTTAAGTTTATAAATGTGCTTTTACTATCCCAAATCTTCCAGCATTCAATTTTAATACATGATCCTAGATTCAATTTTCTGTTCACAGTACACTCAATTTTATATATTTATCCTCACTTGTCCTTTTTCTCCCTTAACCCATATAATCTTAGGGTTCCCACCCCTTTTTCTAATAAGAGATGTTCCATATCCAAGATCACTGGGGCTTTAGTTGCCCTTTGCTGACATTATCCATTGGGTAGAACAGGTTTTTTAAAAACCACCTGGATAATTTTACCACGTGGAAAGTGTCTCTGGGCTCTCTAAATAAGTAATTACTTATAGGCATATTTAATTAGATTCACTTACTAGTGAAAGAGCTGCATGCAGTTTGCTGACACTGCTATTTGTCAAAGTCTTAGTAGCACTTTTTTTTATTAAAATATGTTTACCAGAAAAAATGTTTCTGAATTAGATTTTATACAGTTTTCTTTATTCTGAAAAACAATAACAGACATCAATTGATTGTCCAATTCTTCATATTCTAGTATGTGTTGTCCTCTGGTAAGATGGGTGGCCAATATATTTTATAAACAGAAACAAACAAATAAATGCACTGTAAGTGTGTGTGTGTGTGTGTGTGTGTGTGTGTGTGTGTGTGTATGCTTGTGTCAACCCTGAAGCTGGCCTGATCGAAGCCATTTTGAAGCTGAGCTGAGGGATAGAAATAGCTGGGGTTTTGTAGCCCAAACAAAATACTTTCTCCTGAGAACCAATGACATTCCGCAGGTGGCCAGAGAGAGGAAGAGTGATGTTACCAGGCAACTGGATGGCACCTTGATTGGACCATGTGACTGATTGTTTGGGAAAGGGAAAAAACTTTTACTTTTAATTAGCTGAAAACCATGGGAACATGAAGAGTTGATTTTTACCAGGCTGTGCCAATACGATATGTCCAATAAAGTTATTCTTTGAGAAACCTACATGTCTCAGAGTTCTGTTGACTATGGGCATATTACTTGGAACCCTGATAGCTTGTGTCTGTATCTGTGTCTCTCTCTCTGTGTGTGTGTGTCTCTCTCTTTCTCTCCTTCTCGCTCTGTGTGTCCAGTATCTTATTAATTTCCATTTTCTTGAGGTGCAGCTATACCTCCTAGGGCCCACTGAGTTCAAATTATATTTCCACAGCTTTTTTTTTTCATATATAGTATTCCAGATATGCAAAAGAGCTTTCTTTCAGAATGTTTAAGGAGTTCAGCCAAAATAAAAGAGGAATAATAAAGCCAAATCTCACAGAAATACCACATGCAGTTCTTGATGTCATAGGCCACTTCCTATTGTTAAAGGTGGCCTAATTTGATAAACTGGAAATAAACTATGAATCAGATTGATTTGATTCAGAATAGGTGCTTCAGGATGCACTGGAATAAGTTCCTGTCTTATTAAAGCAACTACATCATTTTCTAGCATCATGTAGCTATAGAAGTCACATGATCCTAGAATGAGCTATGGACATTTGAATGAGTTATGGGCACAAGTTTCTGCTTCCACAGTTCCAGAGGATCTATTTGGTACTGAATTCAAAACATTGTAATCCCTTCAAAGTGCTCCATATTAATAAGGTGTGTAGCTCCTAAACTGTGCTTTTTAAATTGTAAAAGCAGAACACATCACTCCCAGAAGATGAGATGTTATCTTTAACCATAAACCAGGTCAATTAGCCTACCAACCTAGAAATGCAAATCATCTCGACATTTAGAAAGACCTTATTTTTTCAATTGGGGCAGAAAAATTATGTCCTATTAAACTTGCTATGTTAGCTCAGCAAATATCTTCCTAGATTCATTGCTGGACTACTTAGTGCCTGTTGTGCTGTTCCTATCTCACTCATTAGAGCTTTGACCTAAAATAGGTATGGATGGATTTTTTTTTTAATGAGGGCTGAAACTTTGCAGAGTCAATATCCTCCTAAATGTCCAATTAGTTTTCACCCCTTCTGTCATAATATGAAGCATCTGCATATGATTCAATATCTTCCCATTACAGTTTTGCTCAAATATTTTATTGGATTGCACATCAGTTTGAAATAAGTATCAGTTTAATTCAGGTTTATTACAATCATCAACAATAATGTATAAATCTAAAATTATGAAGCACCAAGGAAATTAAGACCCAAAAGTAATAGTAAAATAGATACATGCAGTGTATAAGGAAACTTTAAAGGAAGTTCTTAAGGTACTAAAAAGATAACAAAATAGAAAAGAAACCACATCTTAATAACAGTACATTAATACAATTTTGAATTGAGTATTAAAAGATACATAAAGATCCACCAAATATTAACATGTTAAGGAAATATATACCATAATTTCCCAAACATTCAGAAAGGACCCTGACATAAACTCAAACAAAATAAATCAAATGTTGACACTGGGGAAGAACTTCAGAGTGAATTGAATATCTAATTTTAAATTGAAATTCAGTCTTGCTACTTTCAAATCAAGCATGTGAATCAAATCTTGGCTACTCATTCAGCCTTGGTGTATGGTGACGATATAATTCTGCTAAAATAATTTTGTTTATATAGAATGAGTACAAAATAACTGATACTATTAGAATTGTAGTTGACACATTTGCAGAAAGATCATAACAGCATATAAATTCGTGAAAGTCCTATCAAATTTATTTCCATGCTCTCTCTAATTCACCAGTGAACCTGAAAAATGTGCATATGGCAACTAAAGCAAAACACATACATAAAAAAATCTTGCTCAGCTCAAAATATAACACACTTTAATTTAGTTTATTTTGTTAAAATATTCAACCATAGTCAAGGACAAATATAGTTGGAAAGAATTTTAAGAACATTTAAGAAAATGCACGTATCAGCAATTTGCAACATTTAAACATTTTGAACACCTTCAAAACTATCCTTGAAGTGACCTTGGAGATTGTTTTGTGATATGAATGGAAAACTGCATAATTGCTTGGTTATCTTAGAACTGTTCAGCTAAATGCTGAATAATTATGGAAATAAATAGGGGAAGGTATAAGCAGCTGAGTTTATCCATTTTTTATCTTTCAATGTTAAAATGTTGAAAAAGACATAACATAGACTGCTTTCATGATTAAAAAAAAAACTGTTTAGTCCTAAGAAATAATTTTTATTTATTTTTATTTTATTTATTTGATTTCTCAATTGCTTACAAGATAATAGGTATAAGTATAAACATGAGTAAGAATACAGGAAATACGTACGAATAAATGGGGACAATAGGACAAGGATGGTAGGCACGATTATGCACTTATGCACACCCCTTACAGACCTCTTAGCAATGGGGCAGAGGTGGTATTCAGCAGGTTCTGACCAGTTCTGGAGAACCGGTAGTGGAAATTTTGAGTAGTTTGGAGAACTGGCAAATACCACCTCTGACTGGCTCCACCCCCTATTCTCTGCCTCTCGAGTCACAGCTGATTGTCTGGGTCTTTTTTTGTTGCCCTGCACAGGAGAATGGAGCTGGAAAGCCAGTTAGTGGGGTGGGGAAAGAATGGGATTTTGCAGTAACCTTCCCCCAGGAGTGGGGAGGGAATAGGGATTTTACCATGCCCATCAAGCCACGCCCACGAAACTACACCACACCCACCAAGCCACACTCACAGAACCGGTAGTAAAAAAAATTGAATCCCACCACTGGAATGGGGTGAGGTCAATAGTGGATAGTTTAAGGTTAAAGTAGTGGGGGTTAGAGGATGTAACAACAGAGTCAGGTAGTGCATTCCAGGCATTGATCACTCTGTTGCTGAAGTCATACTTTCTGCAATCAAGTTTGGAGTGGTTAACATTGAGTATGTATCTGTTATGTGCTCCTGTATTGAAGCTGAAGTATTCATTGACTGGTAGGACATTGTAGCAAATAATTTTGTGTACTATGCTTAAGTCCAACCATAGGCGGCATAGTTCAAGGTTGTCCAAGCCCAAAATTTCAAGCCTGGTGATATAGGGTATTCTGTTGCAAGCAGAGGAATGTAGTACCCTTCTCGGGAAATAGTTCTGGACTCGCTCAATTGTATTAATGTCTGATATACAGTGTGGATTCCAGGCAGATGTGCTGTATTTGAGTATTGGTCTAGCAAAGGTTTTGTATGCCCTAGTTAGCAATTCTATATTTCTGGAGGAGAAGCTTCATAAGATTAGTTTAAGAACTCTTAATGCTTTTTTGTTAATGCTGTTACAGTGAGCTCTGATGCTTAGGTCGTTAGAGATGAGTACTCCGAGGTCCTTGACAGAGTGAAAGTCATCAATGAGGTCATATCCACCTAGCTTGTATTTGGTGTACTGATTTTTTTTACCAATGTGTAGGACAGACCATTTGTTCTCTTGGATATACAAGAGTAACAGTTTTTCATTTTGGCCAATGTGTGAAAGACAAAATTATCCCCAAACCACAGAAATATTTGCTTTCCCCAATAGATATAACTAGAAAATCGAAAAGAGCAGTCAGTACTACACATCCTAATCTTCAATATTGTCCAGTATATCCAGACCACTAGCTCCTTTTAGTTCACATTAAAATTCAGTTTCTGCCCTTGGAGATGCTGCTTATAGGAACTACTATGTTGGTGTAGAGATTGCAGAATGACCCAGTCATAAAGCTGACATGTCTGGAATGCATACAAGCCAAATATCAGAGTGATCCCAATCTTTAGAAGTTCAACCCCACCCACCCCCAAAAAAAACAAAAAAACAAAACAAAACTCCAAAACAGAACCAACCAATTAAAACCTGGCTCAGTCCTCAATCTAGTTTACTGCCAACAGTCTTTTCTAAGAAAAACACACTTGCTTGCCAGTAGAAAAAAAAATGGAGTGTGTTATGTCCTGAGGACTCAAGGAGTTCTCACTCAGGTCCACTCACTTTGTGTGGGCGTTATTTCCCCCATTCCCATTGGTTGATTCTCCCCAGCAGCCAGCTATAAAAGCAGGCTGCGGGGTCCAACTGGCTGCTGATTGCTGCGAGCCAGTTCCAGGCTTGGCAAGCACGGTCAGCCCTTTATTTGTAAAATAAAATACTGTTGCACTCATGCTCTGGTTCAGCCTCTCATTGCTCAAACTTAACAGAGTGGGAACTGTCAGTGAATTCCCACACCTAGGAATAGCCATCAAGAAAGGCTATGATATTTCTACTAGATGAATAATAGAGGGAGATGAGACAGAACTGCAGAAGCTTTTTAAAACATCTTGATGTATAGTCATGGTCATAATGGAGAATATTTAAAAAATATTTTATAAGACAAATTTTATAAGACTTTACAGGGCATAACTGGCCTTTAGTGCAAGGAATCAAATTAATCACAATATTTTCTATAACCAGTTCCAGACAACAGCCTGGCTGCAGAATTATGGATCACCTGAAATTTCTTGTTGATGTCATTCCTACATAAATAATTTTACAGTGTACTAAACAGAATGCAATTAAGGCATATGTTATTGGTGCTCAGATTCAACTTTTCCAGGAAAAGGTACAGCTAGCATTCTAATTAACTGCAAGCACAGTTATAGTTCTTGCCAGAAAAGGAACAGGACTGAATCTAGGAGAGCAACTGAAGCAAAGCCTTGAGTTTTCAAACCTCATCTTAGCCAGAGCCTCACTCCATGGTCTCTCATATCTTATTTGAATTAAGCTCTAACTGAAGCAGAGTTAGTGTTATAAGTCTTGAATCTGCTGGCATTAGTTTTGCATATAGGTTAAATTGCATGGGAGATAAGTTGGAATATAGATGTGGCAATCTTCACCTGTCTTGCCAACCTGGAATTTGAACAAATATGGCCAGGGGTAGGATTCAAATTTCTTAACAACTGGTTCTGTGGGTGTGGTTTAATTTGTGGGTGTGGCTTGGTGGTCATGTGACTGGCTGGGCATGCTTGTATGTAAATATTATGAATATTTATTTAAATATTGATTTTTTTATTAAAAAATGAGCAACTTTTACCCATAAAAGCAGGCAGGCAGATTGAGCTGCTCACAGAATCACATATTAATTCAGAGATGTCTCTTTCTGCCATCAGCTACCTGAGTCTGCACAAGCTTCAGTCCTAAGGAAGGTTTGGCTCTGCTTAAAAGCAGAGCTGAAGATCTAAAGATTAGCTAGAAAGCAAGAAATTCAATGGTTTCCTGATTTTTAGCTAATCTAAATCTCCCGGCACAGCAGAACAGCTGATGGTCAGGAAAAAAAGGAAAAATAAAAAAAGGAAAAAAGGAAAGAGCAGGCAAGTTTGCCAGGTAAGGAGTGAGTGTGCAGGGGGTTTCCCACAAGCCATGTGGGCAGCACATTCTTGTGTTCCTGCACAGCTTGGATTAATTGCTTTGGGGGGTGCTCTGGGGTGACATTTCTCTGCAGATCACCAACATTTTCTTGTGGCCCACCAGTTGGTGACCACTGGCCTAGACTGCACTTGAACAATTCTGCCTATCTCTGGGCACTGAGGATTGGACATTTGAAAAGCCTTGTCTTTCCTGCTTTTTCAATCTCAGCTGTGCTGCGCGAAGCAGCTGAGGTTGAAAAAGCAGGAAATAAAGTATAGCTAAGAGCCCGGGTAGGTGGGTAGGCCAAACAGATGAACAAAAGATTGTTGCAGTGAACCGGTTTGGTGTCTGCTGCTCTTCAGAGCTACTGATTCTATAGAACTGGCCAGACCGATAGAATCCCACCCCGGAATATAGCTATTTATGTACTTATGAAATTTATTTGCTGCCCATCTCATATCCAGCAACTCTATTAATGGTCGGCAATCAATCAACATGGGCATTGCTAAGAATCCTGAGAATTTAAATGAGAAATGTTATAACATCACACCAGCACAGCAATACATTTCTCTCTAGCAATAGAAGGACACACCTGTAATTTAGCAAGGGAAGATTGAAAGACAAGGTTCAGACAAATAAGTTGCTTTAAGTGAAGATGCAAAAAAGCTCTTGTAAGATGTTGCATAATGTCGGAATGTAGCCATGTTTATATATCACATTTCCAGTGTTTAAACCTTGTCTCTTTTTCCACTTGCATGTGTAATGGACATTTTGCTATCCACTACTCAGCCTTGGATGGTAAGGGAACCTACAAAGTGATTTATTAACAATTTTGTTTAGGATCAGATTCTTTACACCTGGACTTGCCAGCTTCAGCCCTTGCTAAAAGCTATGTTTAACCTGAAACCATTAGCACAGAATCTGGAATTTGGAATCGGTATGATCTAAGTATGGTATATAAAATCATACATTGCAATGACTTACCTGTCAATGAATACTTCAGCTTCAACCATAACAACACAAGAGCATACAATAGATACAAACTCAAGGTTAACCGCACCAAACTTGATTGCAGGAAATACAACTTCTGCAACAGAGTGGTCAATGTCTAGAATACTCTACCAGACTCTCTTCCCCAAACCCCCAAAACTTTAACCTTAGACTGTCTACTATTGACCTCACCCCTTTCCTAAGAGGTCTGTAGGGGGCATGCATAAGTGCACCAACGTGCTTACCATCCCTGTCCTATTGTTTCTTTTATTTTTCTTATGTACCCATTTCATGTATTCATAACTATGTACATACTTATACCTATTATCTTGTAAGTGATTGACAAATAAAATTAAATAAATAAATAAATAAAATAAAATAAAATAAAAATAAATAAAATCATTATGCAGTTGCATGTCTCAACTCAGGACTGAAAAGGAGATCTGCCTGAGGGTTTGTCTTAATGTTTGGAGACTATAATGGGTGGGGATGAACTGGCTTAGACTCAATTCCAGCAAGATGGAATGGTTTTGGCTGCGAAAGCCACTATCTCTACTTCTAGATTAGCCTTGTGCTGCCTTCACAAAAGCAGCTTGTGACTTGAAGATATTTCAGAAAACACAATTCCTATTTAAAGAGCAGGTGACAATTGTAGCTAGACACATATTATATGCTAAGCATTGGATTTTCCAGGATCAGGAGGATTTTCTGTCTGTCATTCACACTTTGATCATCTCCTCTTTGAATTATTGTGTGATCTCATGAGGTTGCTCTTGAAGACCACTTGAAAACTTCAGTTTTCAAAATAGAACTTGAAATCCAGCATAATCCACAGGGACTTTCACATCAAATTCATAACATAATTCATTTTTCAAAGTCACTATAGCAGTCCTTGTCCCTTAGCCATGTAGAAATGGTTCTTCTGAATCTATATAATCCAGAAATACCTTAAACTCAGACATCAACATATATTGCGGGAGTCCGTGTGTTTGTATGCATTAATAATGGTTGTATGTCTGTATTTTGTTTCTTGTCTTGAAACTATTTCTTAAATCTCAAGCACTGAAATAAACATTTCAAAGTGCCTGTAGTTGTATATTTTGTTTGGATTTAGTGGAGCAAAAATATAAGCATTGTACAAAAATTACTTTCTGATTAATTTCCAACTATGGTGAGTGGATGATTGTGTTTTAGCCTTCAAGTAGACCACACTAGGAAGCCATACCAGACATTTTTTAAAAAAATTATAAAGATACAGGAATGTAGAGATCTGCTACAGACACCCCTTTATTTTTATAAGAGCTAGGGAAGGTCTTGTCTACATTTTGTTACAGTTCTGTACCTGATTTTAGTTTCTTTAATCTGAAAGATGTCTTGATAGCGGCTCTTCCTCTAGTCCAGGGGTATCAAACTGGATTTCTTCTTCGAGGGTTGGATTAGCATTGTAATTCTCTGCTGGCTGGGGGAGCAGGGGGAGGTGGCAGGGACTGCAGGAGGAGTAGTGGAGGGGAAGGATGCCTCCTGCAGCACCTTGCTCACCAAAATAGTACCTGGCCCCCCATGCTTCATTTTCACCTGTAGCACTCTTTTTGGGCTGTTATTCTGGCTATTTTCAGTCCATTTTTGGCCCATTTTTGGTGATTTTCAGCCCATATTTTGGCCTGGTTTTGGCCCATTTTTGGCCGATTTTCAGTCTTTTGATATCTTGAGTTTGAATATCCAGCCTTGAGTTTGACACCCTACTCTTGTCTGTCAAAGCATTCCCTCATCCCACAACATCATAGAAACTTAGACAAATTGTTTTCTTTCTTTTTCTTCAAGTAGATGGGTTCTATACTGTAGGTTTGTTGTCATATTGTAATGCTTGTCACATCTCCTGATACTGTAGGAATTTCCAGGCAGATTATCTTTTGCTAAACCAACAGAAGAGTTTAGTAGGGCCCTCCTCTTACATCCAATTTTTTTCCTTTGCATTGTATTGTTAGATCGGGTACGAAAGAGACATGAGACCAGTGTACTTCAAGCTCTTTATTTCATGTCTAGATCTGTACAAGATCTTGGAGCCGCAGCAGCCCTTCATATAGGGATTGCTTGCGGCTCGCTGGCCAATGACAGGTCCTTGAATCTCCCGCGATCGGCTGAGCCAATCGTGGTTGATTCCTAGCGAACCAATCACTGCCGTTTAGTTGACCAATCATAATGTTGTATGTGTGGACCAATCAGAAGTCAGTATTTGGAGTATGTTAATACAGAACACCCCTCCCCTCTTGGTTCAATCCTACGGAACGTAGTCCCATAAGTAGGCGGGGCTCCGTACTTGCCTACTTGACTGAGCAGGTCAGTTGGTTTGGACGGATTCCTTTTCGCTCTCATCCTCACCGATGGAACCGCTTGGAAGGGTGAGTCAGGCCTATCACTGCAACTCCCACCCGATCTACCTGGGTTGGTCGAGTTGTCGGCTCTGCTGTTCCCACCTGGTTTTTCTGGGCTGGTTGAGCTGGCTTGGCTGCTCCTTCCAGGTAACGCTTCATGTTGTTCGTCTGCCGAGGGTCCCCTTCTACTGACATTGTCTGTCGGTAAGTATTGTTGGTTTATTTTGGGTTGGGGGTGTTCAGGTTGTGTTTCGGTATTTTCTTCTTCTCTTTGATTACTGTTTGGGGTTTCCCCCCCCTCTGTTTTTTTTTATTAATGTCTGTTTGTGGTGTTTGTGTGCTGGCCGTGTTGTCGGTGGTTATTCTCGACCTTAGTTGGGTGATGTGTCATTTCCAGCTTCTTCCATCGTCTGTTTGTAGCCAGTATGCCTGGGGGCCCATTACCTGGGTTATTTTTGCTGGTACCCAGAGCAGGTCCCCTGTGAAATGTTTTGCATAGACTGCATCTCCTGGGTTAAATATTCGGTATCTGCTAGACGAGTCTGGTGGTTTCTCGGGGTTGTATGTGGGGTGCAGTCTGTCTAGTTGGGATCGTAATTTTCTGCCCATCAGTAGCTCTGCTGGGCTCTTATTCGTCGTTGTGCTGGGTGTTATGTATTGTATCAGTAGCATTTTATTTATTTTGTCATGTATGTCCCCGGTTTCAATTTTTTTCTATTGTGTTTTTTGTATAACGAACCATGTATTCCGTGCGCCCGTTTGCCCCCGGATGAGTGGGCGCTGTCAATGCGTGCCGTATGCCCCGTTCGGCCAGGAATTTCTCAAATGACAGTGCGGTAAATTGTGGCCCGTTGTCTGACACTAGTACGTCTGGTAGTCCATGGGTGGTAAACAGTTTGGTTAGTTCCTTGATAACGGCCTCCGTGGTGGGGGATTTCCTGACGCTAAGCTCCAGCCAGTTTGAGTAAGCGTTGACCATTATTAGGAATGTGTGTCCTTTTGTGGATCCAGCAAAATCTATATGGACCCTAGACCACGGGCCTCTGGGGGTCTCCCATTCTAGAATCGGTGCGGAGGGAGGGTTTGGTCTGGATTCCTGGCATTTTCTGCATGATGCCACCCAAATTTCAATCTGCTTGTCCATCCCTGGCCACCAAGCATAACTTCTGGCCAGGGCTTTCATCTTGACTATGCCTGGGTGCCCCTCATGAAACATAGCCAACACTCTTTTTTGTAATGTTTCAGGAATCACAACCCTGTACTCCCATAGTATGCATCCCCTCTGTGTGAATAGTTCGGTCTGCTGGTTCCGGAAGGTTTTAAACTGCTTGCCACCATCGGTTTCTGGACACCCTTTCTCCACCCAATTCAAAACCTGCGCCAGTCGCTTGTCTTTATTAGTCTCTTTGGCAATGTCTGATGTGGTCAGGGGTGGATTGGGTAATGTCTCTATATGCAGCATAGATCTTGTGGGTGCCGGGTCATCTTCCAGGTCGGGCAGGGGGGAGTGGCTCAGTGTGTCTGCGTGTGCGATGCTTTTTCCTGGTCAGTGTATTAGCTGGTAGCTGTAGGCAGCAAGGAACTTGGATCACTTTGTCATCCTTGGTGACAAAATATTTGAGGTGGCCTTGATCCCTGACAGTATTCCTAGTAGGGGCTTATGGTCAGTGATAATGGAAAAGGTCCTACCATATAGATATTTGTGGAACCGCTTTACACCGGTGATCGCTTCTAGCGCCTCCTTGTCCAGCTGACTATAATTCCTCTCGGCCTTGGATAATGTCCTTGAGAAGAAGGCGATTGGTGCTTCTCTCCCATCTGGCAGAGTGTGGCTTAGGATGGCTCTGACACAAAAGGGTGAAGCGTCGCAGGTCACGGTCAACGGTAGGGTCTCGCTGTATAGTATGAGGACTGCATCTGATGTTAGTAGGTCTTTTATTTTCTGGAAAGCGCTTTCTCCCACTTTCCCCAGGTCCAGGTGGCTGTTTTGTCCAGCAGCCTATGTAGGGGTTCCGCTGTGGTCGCCTTCTGGGGCAGGAAAACATTGTAAAAGTTAATGAGTCCAAGAAAAGCCTGCAGCTCCGTTTTATTCTGAGGTCTGGGGGCTTCTTTGATGGCTTTAACCTTTTTCTCTGTGGGGTGGATTCCGTTTTTGTCAAGTAGATACCCCAGGAACTCTACTTTCTCTGTGCATAGTTGGCACTTTTCTTTTTTTAACCTTTAGCCCAGTGTCTTTAAATTTCTGTAGGACCTCCCTTAGCCAGCTCTCTAGTTGGTTTTTATTTTTAGCTGATATTAACACATCGTCAAAGTAGGGTACCACCCCTTTTATTCCTTGCAATAGTCTCTCCATCAGACTCTAGAATACCCCTGGTGCCACGCTGACTCCAAATTGGAGTCTCTTGCATAGGAATGCCCCCCGGTGGGTTACAATGGTTTGCGCTTCAGCAGTCTCAGCGTCGACTGGCAGCTGCTGGTATGCCTGCGCCAGATCAAGTTTTGCGAAAACTTTTCCTCCCCCCAGTGAGTGTAGGAGGTGCTGTACCACCGGGATGGGGTAAGCACTCTGCTGCAGCGCATGGTTGAGGGTGGCCTTGTAGTCACCACAGATCCTCATGGACCCATCTGGCTTAATTGGGGTGACTATTGGGGTTTCCCACCAGGCATGGTCTATCGGCTCTAGGACCCCTTGTGCGATGAGCTTGTCCAATTGCTCATCGATTTTGAGTTTGAGCACAAAAGGCACTCGCCGCGGTTTAAGGCGGATTGGGGCAATATGTGGGTTCAGGTTGAAGGAGACTGGGGACCCATGGTACTTGCCTAAGCCACCATTGAACACCTCCTGGAAATCCCTCACGAGTGTCTCCTCCCAGTCTGCTTCGGCAATGTGGTTGATGCCAGTCACCTCGATCCCCAATGGCGCGAACCACTCCAGTCCCAGCAGGCTTGGGTGGTCTTTATCCACAACGGTGAGCGGAAGCACCTCTGTATGCCCCTTGAAGGCCATCTTAAAGTGTCCAATCCCGACCACGGGAATCCGGTTTCCCTGGTAATCCTTCAGGGTCAGTTTCTGGTTTTCTAATTCACATCTGTGGATGATGGGCACCAAACACTTGATCATACACCATGAGACCATGGAGAGGTAGGATCCGGAATCTACCTCCATCCCACATGGCTGACCCTTGATGCTTACCTCCACATGCATCTTCCGGACATCGATTGTGTTCGAGTGTATGATGATGACTGTCTGATGGGTCTCTTCTTTGTGCCAAGTTTCACTGAACTGCTTGTTCCTTCCTTCTCGGCTCCACTGGCTCTCTATATGTCAGTCTCTGGCCCTGGGGGGGTGCCATCTCATCACCGGGGGCTGTGATTTCTCTTGTTCCGGCATACTTTGGCGATGTGTCCCTGTTTGTCACAGTGCCGGCAAATGGTATCGAGGAACCAGCACTCTGAATGGGGATGGTCGCCTCCGCACCCAGCACACTGGAACCCCGACTTACGACCTCTCCGTTCTCATCAGTCCCATTCTGCTTGCAGCCTATGGATCTCCTCCTCCTCGTCCTCGGTCTCAGAGGAGGAGTCAATGTCCCCATGGTGTGTAGTTGTGGCTTTGTGGCTGGCCTCTGGTCGTTTTTCCAGAGTTGGCATCATTTCGGTGGTTGTTGGTCGGTCTATGTCGTTCATCTGCCTCATCTTTGCCGCTGACTGTTTTGCTGCCTCAGCTGCGGTTGCTTCGGCGATGGCCTCGGTGACTGAGACATCCTTTCGTGCCATCAGTCGGCTCTGGAGTATGGGGTCCCTTATCCCGAGGACCATGCGGTCTTGCAGAGCTTTGTCCATGTTGGAGAAACCGCACATGCCCCCGAGGTTTTTTAGGGTGGCCATGAAATCGCCAATGCTTTCACCCTCCTTCTGATCCCTTCTGTAGAACTCATGCCGCCTGATGAGGTTGGGCATGGCGGAGGCATAGTGATTCTGCAGCAGTTGGTCTAGGTCTGTCCAGTCCATCTTGAACACTGTGGGCCTGCAGTGTGTCAGGAACACAGCCCTCTTTTTCTGATCGTTGGCATCTTTCAAGTTGCTGCTCTCGAGGAACATGAGGAATCGATCGATGTATGATTCCCAGTCCTCGGCTGCTTGATCAAAGGGTGCAGGTGGCAAGTTGCTGCCAGCCATCTTGTCGGAGTTCAGTGTTGATTCACCACGTGCTCGGTTGGTCTCTTTGTCTCATGATCCCACCTTCATCGCCAGTGTTAGATCGGGTACGAAAGAGTCGTGAGACCAGTATACTTCAAGCTCTTTATTTCATGTATAGATCTGTACAAGATCTTGGAGCCACAGCAGCCCTTCATATAGGGATTGCTTGCGGCTCACCGGCCAATGACAGGTCCTTGAATCTCCCGCAATTGGCTCGGCCAATCGTGGTTGATTCCTAGCGAACCAATCATTGCCATTTAGTTGACCAATCATAATGTTGTACATGTGGACCAATCAGAAGTCAGTATTTGGAATATGTTAATACAGAACAGTATAAACTGAGGAAAACTTGTTGAAAAATGGGAATGAAAGAAATCATGTAGATATGTTAAGTTTCCATAATTCCAATTTCATAATAGTTAAGATGCTGGGCTTTGTCACTGGCAGGTGGGCAGTTTGTGACCCAAGCACTATGGACGAGGTGAGCTCTGTTCTTGCTCCAGCTTCTGCCAACCTAGTAGTTGAAAAGAAAATGCAACTAGCTAAATAGGTACCACTTCTATGAAAAGGTAATAGCATTCTCTGAGCCTCAGCATACAGGCATGCTGGCCCCATGACCATGGAAACACTAGTTCCTTTGGCTAGGAAGCAAAGATGAGCATTGCCCCATAGAGTCAGACACGACTGGACAGGGGAAACTTTTATCTTTTTTGTATATTTTTTTGTATAATTGCAGGAGAACTATATAAATCTTTCACTTTAAAAGTATGCTTTACATTTATATTTACATAATCCTCTAGAGGATAATCCTAGGTGCAAAGACTTTGAATGTAGGTGAAGAAGTGAAATGCAATATATGTACAGTATGTTTCATGCTTCTTTTGTTTATAGTGTAAAACCCAATGGGTTTTCAGGAGAGGGAAAATCTAATATTTTCTATCCTTCTACTTTGCTCTTAAAAGTTGATTCAGTTTATTCAAAAATATATTTTCTAAAGCTTGTTAATTTTTCACTGCTGTGTCCTCAGTAGGAAGAATGTTCACAGAATTCCTTCTGGTACACAGCACCCATTATTCTCTCATGGAATCAGCAGATTTACTACCTGAATGGTATACAACATGTCATAGCAGTAAATAACCTTATGGTCTATTGAAAAAGGAAATAGCTTTGCTGGAAGCTGTCCATGTTTTGCTTTGGTCTCTTGTTAGTGCTAGCATTAATTCTTAAAATACAGAGTTTGATTGCAGATTTGTCAAAAATGATGTACTGGGGAAGAGAGCTTGACAGCCTGTGCTATCTGTGTTCCTGACACCAATATTCTAGCAATATAAGGAAAGGTAATTGAAATAGCATTATATGGAGAAATGAAACCTGACTCGGTGGATAGCCAATCTTTCCCTTCTATCTCTTTGACATTTATCAGTTTAATATGAAGAATATATTTAAACCCTTTAGGGTCTCAAGTTTACATGGTGATTTTGTGTGATGGATACCATGTCATTTAAAAACCTCAGTATAAAAGCCTGTTCTTATTTGAGTTGCTAATTTATCAGCATCTTCTAATCACCTTGTTCCTCAGGTTACAGTCACTACCAGTGACAAATATATCCATGTGAGCTATTCATTTTGAAGTGGGCTGAGAAAAGATGTAAGGATATACGAGAATGAAAGGAAGCTCAAGGAAGCTAAATTCCAGAGTCAGGATTTCAATCCATATATTTGAAAGCCCTACCATATTAATATCCTGTTGCAACAAGTCCTTAATAGTAGGGTGCCTTACCTTGACTTGTAGCACTTTGATATATTTTTTGCATCACGTATAAATTATGCAATGCTTGCAATGTTTTTCAACTATTTTTCAACCATAACACCACAAAGTGGTTGTAAAAGAATCAGTAAAACTAATAAAAAAATTTCAGCACATACATAAATGGAAGTGTAAAAAAATTTCAACCAATTTCAGTATTGATTAGAAAAGCTAAAACATACAAACAAAAGAAAATCTATTATCTGCCCATTGAGTGAATTAAATACTATTATCTATCTATCCATATATATCCATGAAAACAATTTTTACAGTGTAGAGAGTAAGCCAGATGATCGTGATGGAGTAACAAGCTCTGTTACTAAATCAATGAGGGGTAAACATATCTTAAGTCCACAATAGAAAGAAAATATGTGGAAATGGCTTAGGCAGAGGCCTCCATAATGAATGAGTACAGCACAACCAGAATTACAAGATTCTGATATTATGGCCACTCTCAGAAAAAGTAATCTTAGCCTTCCTATGGAGTTGATTTCCTGGTCTGGGCTAACTAGTCAAGCTAATAACAATGACTGGCTTCATGTATCATACTAAATTGTTTATTTAAATGGTTGATTAAATAAGCCACAATGTCAGATCTGCCCCAACCTGGTCTTTAAGTAAAAATTATCCTTAAGTCCATTTGCTGAGAAGGTATATTTTACTAGAAGTCAAGTGATTGACAGTAGTGCAAAGCTAGAACTAAGGGTTTGCACCAAATTTTTCCAGTTAACTTTCCTCCCTTAGTCCCTTCCCATTGCTTGTCTCTCATTGTCCAATCAATTTTAAAAGAGTTTTTTTTTGGACAGTTACTCTATGTGTTGGTAATGTTCTCCCAGGAAAACAACCTTGAAGACTTCATTGGTTCTCACAAAGAACTCTCTTCATACTCTACATAAATGACCTCTGTGATCATATTAAGAGCAACTGCGTTCTTTTCGCTGATGATGTAAAGCTGTTCAATACCACAGACAATACTGCTACCCTTCAAAAAGATCTTGACTATGTATCAGAATGGTCAAACAAATGGCAACTTCAAATATCAACAAATAAATGCTCTGTCTTACATATTGGCAAAAAAATTCAAAAAATAAAATACAAGCTGAATAGTCAAGATCTTGTTGATGATCCAAGCTCTGTAAAGGACCTTGGAATACTCACCTCTAATGATCTAAGTGCTAGAGCCCACTGCAACTACATAGCCAAAAAGGCATTAAGAGTTGTTAACCTAATCCTATGTAGCTTTTTCTCTAGTAATATCACACTACTAACTAGAGCATACAAAACATTTGCTAGGCCAATACTTGAATACAGCTCATCAGTCTGGAACCCACATTATGTATCTGATATTAGCACAATTGAGAAAGTCCAGAAATATTTCACAAGAAGAGTTCTCCACTCCTTTACTCGTTGTAGAATACCTTATGCCACCAGACTTGAAATTCTAGAACTAGAAAACCTTGAATTACGCCGTCTTCAGTCTGACTTAAGCATGGTATATAAAATCATACATTGCAATGTCCTACCTGTCAATGAATACTTCAGCTTCAACCATAACAACACAGGAACACACAATAGATACAAACTCAAGGTTAACCGCACCAAGCTTGATTGCAGGAAATACGACTTCAGCAACAGAGTGATCAATGTCTGGAATACTCTACCTGACTCTGTAGTTTCTTCCCCAAACCCCAAAAACTTTAACCTTAGACTGTCTACTATTGACCTCACCCATTTCCTAAGAGGTCTCTAGGAGGCGTGCATAAGCGCACCAACATGCCTACCATCCCAGTCCTATTGTTTCTTTTATTTTTCTTTTATTTTTCTTATATGTACCCATTTCATGTATTCATAACTATGTATACACTTATACTTATTATCTTGTAAACAATTGACAAATCAAATAAACAAACAAACAAACAAACAAATAAATAAAAGAACTGTTTTCACTGTTCAGTTTCACTTTCCCACAAGCTGTCAGCCTTCCTTCCGGCCTCCCCCCAGGGTATGTTGCAGACTGGAGGTGAGGTGGCAGTTCTGACACACAATGTTGAATTTGAAATAACACTAAACCATAAAAGAACAGATAACACTAACTATCACAAACACTCTATGCCAAAGCCAAACAAACAATATTATGGTTTGGCACAATTTATAACTAAGGTCATGCTGTGGGAAAACATTGATTGGTGACTGGTACATGCTATATTTATATCAGAATCATATCATATGACATGATTCTTATCTCCCATACTTGCTGGATGTTCAGAAGCACATATCATAGGTTTGAGTCTATATCGAGAATTCCTGACAAACTAATCTCCATCATTTTCCACCTAAAGTCAACTCAGGAAACACCAGATCTTCTCAAGGACTTCCAAAACCAGACCTAGCAGATTTATATGCCAAATTGGTGTTGCATAAAATTACAGCTGAACGAGATCATGATTTCTTGGAAGAAGAGAAGTTCTTTTTAGAAACCTTGAAGAGAACTTCCTGTAAGACTTCCTTCCAATCAGCATGAGAGAGGATCAATCCTAAAGATAGCTGTGCCAAGATTCACATTTCATCAACATCATCATCAAAAAATAACTAATAACAAATTTATGACTAAATCATCAATGACTAATTTACCTGAAGTAATCTTCACATTCCTGAGGAAACTTAGAAAAGTAGAACTTCCAAGGTCAGAGCTAGCACCTTAAATCCAACTTAGATATGAATAGGTATCTAAGATTGATAGATATACTTTCTATTGAGGAGTTGGCAGCATTTTCCTTTAGACCGGAATCCTCAAGGATGATTCTCCAAGCACAATAAAATGGTATAACTGGAAGCACAAAGCATAAATAAGATTTTCAAGTGATGGATGTACCTGATGAACTAACATGCACTGATTCAGATTTATGCTGGGTCACAACTTCTACCTAAAAATTCCTTGTGAGGGAATGCTATGCAGAGGAAAAAAGAGAATTTCTTTTTAAAGTGAATGTAATCTCAGTGCTAGGCATTTCCATGGATTTTTTTGTCCCCAACATTACTGTCAGTTTTCTCCACCACTCATTGTAAATGTTTTTTCAAGCAAGCAATCGTATCTGGATATAGTAAAAGAAAAAGATACTGTTAGATTTTGAAATATTTCATCTAATTTTGCTTCAAGCAAAGACATTTTGAAGTAGATAAAGAGAAGAACATGTGCCTACAAAATACTAGAATGCAGATTAATAGAATAAATAATGTAAATGCTAAACTTGTTTCAATGACAGTGGCTTAAAAATCTCTCCTCCACCTTATGATCCTGGCCAATATATGAATACAAATATTGAAAGAAAATAACCTTTTAACATGATTAAATTGAAAGGATGGTTGGATTGCAAAACAAATCAAATTTTGTGTGTGTGTGTGTGTATTTCTAAGCTTATGGATGTACCTGCTTATTATAAGTTGAGTATCACTGATAATTTTGTTACAGAAATATTAGATAAATGCTTATGGATGTACCTGCTAATTATAAGTTGAGTATCACTGGTAATTTTGTTACAGAAATATTAGAGAAATGCACTTTTGAACTCTGCTGTAATTTTAATCACACAGAGACAAAAAGGCCATTGCTGCTCTTAGAGAGGTTTCTGTCATTTTCAGAGAAGGCCCTACAGAGTAGTCCTTGACAATTAATCACAATTGGGACTGGAACTTCCTTTGTAAGTAAGGCTTACACAGGAATGACAATGTGATTGCTCTTGTGAGTGCTCCCGTTAATATGACCTTTTCTCTCACAGTTGTTAATCAAATTGCCTCATTCTTAAGTGAATCCGGTTTCCATCACTGACTTTTTTTGTCAGAAGCCTCCTGCAAAAGTCATAAATAGCAATCCCATGATGTGAAAAATGGTCATAAATCACTTTTTTCAGTACCATTGTAACCTTGAATGGTCACTAAATGAACTGTTGAAAGTAAAGGATTACCTCTACAAAAATACAAAAAGCTTCTTTGCTTGCAAAAAGCTGCTCTAAATACCAATCATTAGATTGAAAAGACCTGCAAGCTGGAGTTACAAATCAGGCAGGGTGCCAGAGCACCTTGAGGAATGAAAGTAGTTAAAATGCAATGATAACTATCAGCAGCCAACTCTTGCTCATAAATTGAAACCCTTTAGCAGAGAGGTCATTTAAGCTCTCCAGAAAGAGCACACCCAGGAGAAGCAATCCTTAGATCCATTTGCACCACTTAAAGACACCAGCTGGTCTCATTCAACTCACAAGATATTCTAAGGAAATCATCCAGATTTAAGAAAAGATCACTTGCCCCCAAGAAAAGCAGTAAAAAATCAGTGCCAAGCTTGCATCCTGCTTTTTGAAAGTATACCCCAAAAGGACAGTGCCACTAAAGCAGTGAAGGAAGATGTTATGTCCCTGGACCTTGAAGAAGTTCCCACCCAGGTCCGTTCGCGCTGCGGGGGCGGCTGCCCCTTCTCATTGGCTGGGTTTCCCCAGCAGCCTGCTATAAAAGCAGGCTGCTGGGTCCAGCCCTTTCGCTGTTCGCTGTGAGCCAGTTCCAGGCTGAGCTAGCACGTTCAGCCCTTGTAAATAAACCTTGTTGCACTAAGCCCTGGTTCAGCCTCTTATTTCCCATACTTAATACTGGCGACGAGGATGGGATGGCTACCAGAGGCAAGCTGCAACGCTGAATCACTAAAACGCTGATCTGCAGCCCAGAGAGAGAGAGCGATCAGCCAAAATAAGGGCAAACGCTGACCGCAACCCAGAGAGAGCGATCAGCCCGAAATGAGAACGAACGCTGAATCACTAAAACGCTGATCCGCAGCCCAGAGAGAGAGCGATCAGCCAAAATAAGGGCAAACGCTGATCGCAGCCCAGAGAGAAAGCGATCAGCAAACAAGCTAGTGAAAGTGAGAAGCGCCTGTAGCCGCTTGTTAGCATAAGCTATAGAGGAAGTGTAGCGCTGCAAGCCGCAGCCGCTCGTGCCATTTAGGCGCGAAATTCAAACAGCTGTCAGCTGAAGCACATTCAAATACAACACAGCGTTGTATTACGAAATCGCTAACGCCCACACAGGCGCGAATTTCAAAAGACGCTACCAACGACCGTTGCAGTCTAAACACCTTCTGATCCCCAGAGAGAGAGAAGGGAATTGCGAAATTTCACCAGAGCTGAAGTCACTTGCCTAGCACAGGCACTAAACCTCTACTGCTACCCAGAGAGAGAGCATTTTCCCCAACAGGTTAACCAGCAGACCCACAACATGAACTCCAATCCAGCCTTCCCAGCGTTCAGGCCGGATGAGGAGAAGTGGGAATCATACAAGAATCGGTTTAATCATTACATCGACGCCATCGGATTGGCTGATGCAGGGGAACACCGAAAGAAAGCATATTTCCTGACCTACTGTGGAGCCATCGTCTTCGATACAGCCACAGCTCTTGTGGCTCCACGTGAGTTAAAGAATGTCCCCTGGACAGAACTGTTAGAAATCCTTACTAACCACTATTCTCCTAGACCTTCACAGATTGCCAGACGCTTCACCTTCAGAATGAGGAAGCAGGGGGACAAAGAGAGCATCAATCAGTACATGGCTGCTCTCAGGACTGCAGCACTCCATTGTGGGTTTGGCAGCTATCTTGATGACATGCTCCTAGACCAGCTGGTCTGTGGGGTCAAGGACCTGCGCCTACAAAGACGGCTGCTCGCCAAAAAAGACCTTAACCTCGCTCAAGCCATCGAGGAAGCCCTGGCAGAGGAGCTGGCATCTCATTCAGCCACCGAGATCCAAGGTCCTGTCACCAAGCAAACAGCAGTTCCCGTCCACTCAGAAGAGGTGGTCAACGAGGAAGACCCAAGTGACGAGGCCGACATTCACCACCTCACAAATGCCAGGCGCCCGCAGGTAGGAACCAGACAAGATAACACCGGGCCATCCAAGCACATCACCCTGTGCCTTTCCTGTGGTGGACCTCACTTGAGGACCACATGCAAATTCAAAGGAGCCACTTGCAACAACTGCCATAAGAAGGGGCACATTGCAAGAGTATGCCAAGCCTCACACAACGCAGCACAAAGGGCATCTTCATTCGCACATGCCGGGCCCAAAAGGCAAGTATTAAACTGTCGCACACACCTCTGCGCTAATCAAACTTGCTATTCTATTAGTAAAATCTCTCTTTCCGTCTTATTAGAAGGTAAACCTTGCAACATGGAGGTTGACACGGGGTCAGCACTCTCCATTATTTCCTGGAACACCCTCAAGGAGCTTCAACCCAGCCTATCAAGAAACCGACTCCAGAAGTGCCAGCTTAGCCTAAAGGACTACCAGGGGAAGACCATTCCTGTAATCGGCAGAGGCAAGTTTTTTGTTAATTTTAAAACCTTTAAAGGCCACCTACCTCTAGTGGTAGTGAGCGGCAACCTCCCTACACTTTTGGGACTTGATTGGTTTCCCCACCTCGGTTTAGGGTTAACAGGAGTCCATGCTACCTCAACCTCTGACACGGACTCCCTGTTTGCTGATTACTCAGACGTATTCAGTGATGAGTTAGGGTGTTATAACGGCACCCCTATCTCATTTTCAGTCAATCCCCAGGCAGTCCCAATTCGGTTAAAACCTCGCAGAGTTCCATTCGCCATTCGGCCTAAATTAGACCTTGAATTAGATAAATTATTAAAACAAGGGATCCTGGAGCCTACAGACTTCGCCAAATGGGAGACGCCCATCGTCACACCCCTCAAAAAAGATGGTAGCCTGAGAATTTGCTCAGACTACAAGACCACAATCAATAAATTCTTGCAAGTTAGCGCTTATCCAGTACCCGTCATTCAGCATTTATTACATACTTTTGAACCTGGCACTATCTTTGCCAAATTGGACATGTCTCAAGCATATCAACAGTTCCCTGTTGATGACCAAACGGCAGAACTTCAGACCATTGTCACCCACAGGGGTGCCTTCCGGTGCAAGCGTCTCCAGTTTGGCGTAAGTGTTGCCCCAGGCATTTTTCAATCCCTCATGGAGCGGATTTTACAGGGCCTTCCTGGAGTAGTACCCTACTTCGATGACATCTTAGTCTCGGCCAGGAACAGACCCCAACTCTTCCAGAGAGTTCGAGCAGTCCTAGAGAGGTTCAGGCAGCATGGCCTCAAGTTAAAAAAAGAAAAATGTGCCATTGCCACTAGACAGGTGGACTTTCTGGGTTATAAAATTGACGCCTCAGGCATTCACCCCCTGGAGTCCAAGGTTAAGGCAATACACGAGGCACCCACTCCAACCTCCAAAGCGGAACTGCAGGCCTTTTTGGGGCTCTTGAACTTTTACGCGTCGTTCCTGCCCCATAAAGCCTCTGTGGCAGAACCCCTCCACAGACTTCTGGATAAAAAAACGGTTTGGCATTGGGGACACAAAGAAGACTCCGCTTTCCGCGCAGTCAAGTCGCTACTCACATCAGAGGCAGTGCTTATCCAGTTTGACCCCAACCTCCCATTAGTACTGGCAGCAGACGCATCTCCCTTCGGAATTGGGGCAGTCTTAAGCCACAGACTCCCCAACGGCTCCGAGGCCCCTATCGCTTTTTTTTCCAGGACGCTCTCTGCAACAGAGCGCAATTACAGTCAAATCGATAAAGAAGCCTTGGCAGCTGTTGCAGCGGTGAAGAAATTTCACGAATTTCTCTTTGGCCACTTTTTCGAGCTAGTCACGGACCACAAACCGCTCTTAGGGTTACTAGCAGGTGACAAGCAGACCCCTCAAATTCTGTCCCCCAGAATGACCAGATGGACCCTTTTCCTAGCAGCATACTCGTATAGACTTGTGCACCGCCCAGGTAAAACATTGTCCCACGCAGACGCCCTCAGCCGCTGCCCCCTGCCTGACCCAGCTGAAGACCCTGCCCCGGTCAATGCCATTTTTGAAGTCACCCAACTGGACCTCCCAATCACTGCCCTTGATATTGCCAATAGATCCAAAACGGACAAAACGATCGCCCAGGTACTGGACTGGGTGAGGAGGGGGTGGCCGGGCAGTGACATTGAAGCTAAATTCACGCCATTTAAGACCCGCTTACAGGAACTGTCGAGCTTACAGGGCTGCCTGCTGTGGGGCACTCGAGTGGTCATCCCAACATCTCTGCGTACCCGAGTGCTGGAGGCGTTGCACGAGGGCCACCCGGGCATCGTCAGAATGAAGGCGTTGGCGCGAAGCTACATTTGGTGGCCCGGCCTCGACGAGGACATCAACAAATGGGTAAGCTCCTGCCATCCCTGCCAGGTTTCCCGTCCATCCCCTCCAATTGCCACCCCCACCAAGTGGGAAAGTGCCAACGCACCCTGGTCCAGGATTCACATCGACCTCGCGGGCCCATTGCATGGCAAAATGTTCCTCGTGGTCGTAGACTCTTACTCAAAGTGGATTGATGTGGCACAACTATCCACGACCACTTCACAAGCAGTCATCAAGGCATTGACTCGCCTGTTCGTTACGCACGGTCTACCAGACTCCATTGTTTCCGACAATGGTCCCCAATTCGCATCAACCGAATTCAGTCGTTTTACGGCCAACCTGGGCATTCGTCACATCTTCACGGCCCCCTTTCATCCTGCCAGTAACGGGCTGGCAGAGAGAGCTGTTAGGACCACTAAAGAAGCCCTGGCCAGGTTCAACAAGGATGACTGGCACCACAAACTATCCTGTTTCCTGTTAAGCCAGCATTCAACCCCTTGCACAGTAACCAACAAGTCCCCGGCCGAGCTTCTGATGGGCAGACGCCTGCGAACTGTATTGGACAGGCTTCACCCACATTACTGCCCTGACTCTCCTCTCGCTTCTACATCGGGGAGTAGGCATTTTGTCTTGCAGGAACCCGTGTTCGCGAGAAACTTCGCTGGCGACCCATTGTGGATCCCAGGAGAAATCGTAGCCATCACAGGACCCAGATCATACCGGGTTAAGCTGGAAGATGGCCGGGTCTGGAGACGACATCTGGACCAGCTTCGGAGACGCCAGGGCACCTTTGTCAGCCGCGACTCGTGGGCACAGACCGGTGAGAGTCCGCTGCAACTTCCACACAGCAACATCTACCCCGATGACCTGCTAACACCTTCAGCCGGACCAGAGAATCCAAATGCTGACTGCGACGACCTAGCGTCCAACCCATCCGAGCCAGACGGCGTGAGGACACTCCCAGCGTCCAGCCCTTCTAACCCCGGACCTACTCCGACCGAGGGTGGTACTCGGGACTCATCATCGAGCCAACAGTCACCGATGGACTCTGATCCACCGAACAGCACACCAGAGTTGCGCCGCTCTGGACGTCAGCACAAGCCTCCCGTATACCTCAAGGACTATGTGTGTTCGCATCTGGGGGGAAGGGGTGTTATGTCCCTGGACCTTGAAGAAGTTCCCACCCAGGTCCGTTCGCGCTGCGGGGGTGGCTGCCCCTTCTCATTGGCTGGGTTTCCCCAGCAGCCTGCTATAAAAGCAGGCTGCTGGGTCCAGCCCTTTCGCTGTTCGCTGTGAGCCAGTTCCAGGCTGAGCTAGCACGTTCAGCCCTTGTAAATAAACCTTGTTGCACTAAGCCCTGGTTCAGCCTCTTATTTCCCATACTTAATAGAAGACCCCTTCCCCAGATAGAAAAAGAAACCATGAGGCAAAAAAAATTCAAACACAATACAAATAATTAAATTACAACAGTAGCTGTTGCTTGTTAAACCAATCACCAGAACAAATAGACACAGGAACTAGTCAGATTTCTCAACCCAGTTTCTTTTCAGGAACAGAGATTAACCCTTTTCCTTCCAAACAAAGCTGAACAGGGAAAATTATCACATCAATAAACACAGGATTAAATGTCACCAAACACCGAATTAAACTTCACCCAAAACCAGTTTTAGACCAAAACTCAGAAAGGGTATTTAAACTCATGTTTGAATGTCAATCTTTCTAGTTAGCCAAGAAGCCTTGCTGAAGGAGCCCCTTGGTTCCTTGTCATTAAAAGCTTCTTTCCAGCAGCTCTGCTTCATTATTCAATTATTTCTTCAAAGTGCTAACTCCAACAGAGGAGTATTTCCTCCCAACAGCAGTATAAAAAGCTTAAAACAACCTTTCCCCTTTAAGAAAGTCAAGCTGTCAGGTTTCCAAGTGGCTACACATATTTTGGGCTCTACATAAGCAAAGTACCAGCAAAGGAGAAAAAAAAAACTCCAGAGAAGCTCTGGAGACAGGAAGTCTAGTCCTGCCAAAAAAGTAATAAGGGTTAGCGGAGAGGCAGTTTCTGTAAGCAACAACACCAGAATGTTTTCTTCCTACCCTCCTTACAGGATTAGGCCAGTGAAGTGGAAAAACAAAAACAAAAGGAGATTTCTTCTAACAACTGGTTCTCCAAACTGCTTAGAAAGTTAACAACCAGTTCTAGCGAATAGGTGCAAACGGGTAGAATCCTACCCCTGGTTGATATATTAGTCTCAAAGAATTGATCATATATTAAAAATAGTCTCCCATGTCTCTTTTGTAGTTATCTGTACAACAAAATTCTGTTTTCAGTTGTATCTAGTTTTTAAAATTCTTTATAGCAGTATGTATTGTAATCCAAAACTTTCTGATTTTTAAGGCCATTGGATATGATAAAATGATCCTTTGTTATGCCTGCATTTTTAAAGGAAATTTGAAGTCCCTTATACATTTTGGATATTTTTTTTTTGAGTCCTACAGCAATGCTACTTATTTTATATGAAGACTTGTTTCACTTATAATATCATGTCAATTTCAATCCTTTCAGCCACGTATACTACAGATGAGTTGTGATATCTTTACAATAGTCTACAAACTAATGGAAGCTGTTGCTGAAATTGCAGGCTATGCAATCTAACAACAATAAAGATATCCAAAGACAAACCACATCCAGTAAGAAAGGTGCTTCTCTTTTATACTGACAAAAATCATAGGCCATATTGGAAAACTATTAGAGATACATAGTGTAATAACAATCTACAAGTCAATGAAGAAGATTTAAAACATCATTTATTCTTCCAAGGATGGCAGAAATCTATTCTCATTATTAGTGATCTACCAAGTAGTTAATACCAGTTCTAAACAAGTGTGTGTGTATACATATACACACAGTACATACACACACACACACACACACACACACACACACACACACACACACACACACATTGTCATGCCCCAGTCGGAGTCTGAATCTGTTGGGGAAGATGATTTGGAACAAGAAATGCCAGACATTGAGAGGGCGGCTTCATTGGTCTTGGAGGAAACTGGGGAAGGGCAGTCAGTCCAGGCAAGGTTTTTCTGAAGTAGTAAGGCCTGCAGGCAGGGAGAAACAGAGGCAGGAGGAACATGAGGGACAGAGTTCAGGTGAGAAGCCAGGACCACCCTTTCCTGATCCAAAAACTCAGCGAGAGCAGGTGTAATCAGCACAGATGGAGCAGTCTACACACTAGGAGACTGCCCCGCCCATGTTCATAAGGCACACCGGGGTAATGAGACTTTTTTTTAAAAAAGATTTTTTTAAAGTTTTTAAAAACAAACATAAACAAACAAAACATAAAAACATCAAGCTATCTTCTGTATGTGTACATACAGTGTGCCGGTTGGTTTATAAATTGTTTTGTGCTTCCATTTCGTGGTCTTCAATTACAATTGCATTGCATATAATCTCATATTTTCAATCAAAAATTAAGTACCTTGGTATCATTATTAATCAATCATTTGACTATACTTTAATTCATTCATGTTTTACAAGATAATCATAATTTACTTAGTTTATTTTATAACAGTTCATATTATCATCCCAAATCTATCCTAATATCGTTTTGTAGATATAATAAGAAAGAAGTACATCTTTATATATTTATTATTTTCTAAAAGTCTACATATTTCATTACTGTATTTTATTAGCTAACCATTGATAGAAAAGATCCCAAATTTTATAAAATTGTTTATCCTCTTGTTCTCTAATTTCAAATGTCAATCTACTCATTTCAGCACATTCCAATATTTTCTTAATGATTTCCTCCTGTGATGGTATTTTCTCATTTTTCCAGTTTTTAGCAAATACAATCTTAGCCACTGTCAGCATGTTTACAATCAGGTATTTCAAGTCTTTACTATATATTTCAGGTAAAATTCCCAATAAAAATATCTCTGGTTTCAAACCTATATGTTTTTTTTTGTCATTTTTTCCAACCACATGTGGATTTTAGTCCAGTATTTTTTAGCATCCGCACAAGTCCACCATATATGGTAATATGAGCCAGGTGTCTGATGACATTTCCAACATTTTTCAGATTTATTCTTGAACATTCTTGCTATTCTTGTCGGGGCAAATCCACCTGTAAAACATCTTACACAAATTTTCTTTATATGCTGTTGACATTGTCATTTTATAATTTTGAGACCACAATTTTTGCCATTTCTCTAAATCAATCCCATATCCAAAATTCTTTCCCCAAGCAATCATAGTTTCTTTAACTTGTTCTTTTTCTAATTTAATTTCTAATAAATATCCATACAATTTTTTTAATCACTTGTTCATCAGTACCTGACAAAATCTCATCTAAATCAGTCAATTTATCATAGAAACCTTCCATTTTAGAATCTTTATCATACCTTGAATGTATTTGCGCATATGAAAACCAATTCATCTTTATACCTTGTTTCTCTAGTTTTTGTATAGATTTGAGTTCACCCTTTTCATTCAATATTTCACCATATCTAACTGTTTGTTCCTTTTTGTATATTATAGGATAAGAAAATGCTTCAATAGTCGATAACCAGACTGGATTTTCAAATAACATTGTCTTTTAATCTTCTCCCAGTTTAACCACAGAGACTCCCGTATATAATGTCTTCTAAAATACCCCTGTGTTTTAGTTCCTTTATACCATAAAAAGCATGCCACCCCAACAACAGATCATGTCCTTCTAATGTCAACAATCTAGTGTTTCTTAGTGTTATCCATTCCTTAACCCACATCAGATTTGTAGCTTGATAGTACAACTCCCAATTAGGCAAACCAAATCCCCCTCTAATTCTAGAATCTTGCAAAAGTTTTAACTTTATTCTTGCTTTCTTACCTTGCCATATATATTTCAACACAATTTTATTTAGATCTTCAAAGTAATCTTTTCCAAGCCTAATTGGAATTGTTTGAAACAAATATAAAATTCTGGGTAATATATTCATCTTGATTGTTGAAATTCTCCCTATTAGTGACAGTTGTAAATTTTCCCATTTCGCCAAATCTAGCGCTATCTGCTGTTTAAGTTTGATATAATTATTCTCTTGTAATGTACTACATCTTGCTGTCAAATATATCCCCAAGTACTTGATCTTATTCATGACCTGAATTTTCAATAGGTCTGCCAGTTCTTCCTTTTGTCTTAATAGAATATTCTTTGTCAAGATCTTTGTCTTATCTTTATTTATTTCAAAACCAGCCACCTTTCCATATGTCTCTATCTTTTCTATCAATTTTGATACTGTTTCTAAAGGGTCTTCTAAGATGAAAACCAGATCATCTGCAAATGCTTGCAACTTAAATTCTTCCTTTTTGATTTTCATTCCTTTTACATTCTTTTCATCTCTAATATATCTATTTAGCACTTCCAAACTTAACACAAACAACAAAGATGATAGTGGGCACCTTGTCTTGTTCCTTTTCTTATATTAATAGAGTCTGTCAGTTCTCCCTCTATCATTACCTTTGCTGTCTGCTTATAGTATATAGCTTCTATTGCTTGAATAAATTTTCTAGCAAAACCCATCTGTTCCAACAGTAATAACATGAATCGCCAATTCACATTGTCAAATGCCTTCTGTGCATCTAGAAATATCAGAGCCATTTGTTTTTCAGGATGTGCCTCGTAGTATTCCAAGGTGTCCAAGATTACTCTCATATTGTCTTTAATTTGTCTCTTTGGCAGAAATCCATTTTGATCAGTATGGATAAAATTATTTAAGTATTTTTTAAGTCTTTCTGCCAATATTGAAGTAAAAAATTTATAAACTGCATTTAGTAGAGAAATGGGTCTATAGTTCTTAATTTGTAATGGGTTGGCCTCCTCCTTTGGAATAAGTGTAATATAGGCTCTGACCATGATTTCGATATCTTCTTCTTTAACATAACTTCATTCATAACTTCTAGCAATGGAAGATTCAATGATTCTTGTAATGTTTTGTAAAATTCTGCTGGAAGTCCATCTGGGCCTGGTGCCTTTCCATTATTTTGCTTGTTGAGTGCTTCAGTTAACTCCATCATCGTTATATTGGTTTCTAACATTTTTTCAGTCTCTTTAGGTATCTGAGGTAAATTAGCATTCTGTAAATACTGTTTAACTCTTTCCTCATCAATATTCTCTTGAGTATATAATTTCCCATAGAAGTCTCAAATGATTTCCTTCTTCTCTTTACTACCATGGCAAACTTGGCCTTGATCATCTATTAATTGCAATATTTTCCTTGATTGTTTCTCCTTTCTCAATTTGTATGCTAACCATCTACCTGGTTTGTTTGCATATTCAAAGTAGTTCTGTTTAGCACTTCTAATTTTCTGTGCTAATTCTTTTTCTCTTTCACCCTTTTATGTTTAATTATATCCATTTTTAGCTTGATTTCTTTTTTCTGTGGTGTTTTCTGTAGCTCTTTTTCAAGTCTTTTATGCTCATCCTCTAAGGCCTTAGAGGCTAGTTTTTTCATAGTATTCCTTTTCCTTGTATAGTCTATTATCAAGCCTCTAACATATGCCTTCATTGTATCCCATACATTCTGAATTGATGTATCTTCGTTTTTGTTTTCTCTAAAGAAAAAAGCCAATTCTTTCTCCATCCACTGTATGAAGTCTTTTTCCTTTAAAATAGCATTATTTAACATCCATCTAGATCTTCTTTTTTGTCCTTTCCATTTAATTGTCATTGGATTGTGATCTGCCCAAGTACTTGTTTCAATATTTATTTCTTGAATATTAGTTATTAATTCTGTTGACATCCATATCATATCTATTCTGGACCATGATAAGTGTCTATTTCAATAGAAGGTATATTGTTTAGTTTTAACATTTCTTTCTCTCCATGTATCTTTTAAGTTTATTTCATCTACCATTTTAAAAAAAGATTTTGGGAGAGTCTTTCTGTTTTGCTTTATGGTTTTCTGTGCTGTATAGTCCAATTTATTGTCTACAATTCCATTAAAATCTCCCATCATAACTGTATTAGCATAGTCCAGTTCAATTATTTTCATATTTAATTTTTTGTAGAATTCTTCTTGTTTGTCATTCGGAGCATAAATTGCAATCAGGAGTGTTTTCGTATTATTGTCCATTATTTCCACCATTACTATTCTTCCATCATCATCGGTATAAATCAATTTTGCTGGGGTGGTCTCTCTAATATATAAAACCACTCCTCTTTTCTTACATTGTGTCAAGGAAGTAAATATTTTCCCTAATTTTGGCTGTACCAACAATTGTTCATATTGTTTTTTAATATGTACTTCTTGTAGACAAATTATATCAAATTTTAATTTCTTAATTTGTGAAAGGTGTTCCTTCTTTTAATGGCTGAGTTAAGTCCATTTATATTAATTGTAATCATTTTTTTCTCTTCGATGGTTATATTTTATAGTTAAGTTTAGCAGCTCTCGTACATCTTAGTTCACGTTGTTCTTTGGCTTCCACCTTTCCACCTACTGCACCTTCTTCTTTCTCAGTCACCATTTGGCAGTCCTCTTGGAATTCAATTAGTGAGATCTTTTTTTCTACCTCTTCCTCTTTCCCTCCAAAAAATTCTGTATAAAATAATTCCGCTTTCTCAATTGAGTCAATTCTATGTCTCTGTTCTTGCCATGTGAACATTAAACCTTCTGGAATCAGCCATCTATAATTCACCTCTTTTTTAAGTAGGATTTTAGTCAGGAATCGGTATTCTCTTTTTTTAAAAAAAACAACAACAAGTTTTATTGATTTTACAAACAAACAAACAAAACAAAACATCATTAAACATTAAAAACATAAAACCTCTTTTCATTGTAGATCTTTACAAGGCAGGTAACATATTGCTTTATATCACGTACTTATAATATATCCCATTTCCATATAAACACGTAAATTCCCTTTAACAAATTCCACATTGTTTCTCTTTAATCATTATTCAATCATATTTCCTTTCTAATTTATCTGCTATTCAGTCTTCACATTTATATTTTCCTCTGGCTTGTTTATAATTATTCTCATCTAGTCTTCCTCCGAGATTTTATTATTTAATTCTTAATTAAACACACACACATAAGACATAAACATAAAAACATAAAACTTTCTTCTAGAAAGTAACTTGGCCCCAGATTACCTCTTTTTGTATGGACTTCAATTGAATTCATGCTCTTCTTATATACCATTACCCATCTTATTTACCATTCTATATCTATTATATAACTCCTCTCCACTTTTGCCTCATCTTAATTCTGTTTTATATATTTAATCTTGCTTTAAAGAAAAATATTTTTATATCTTTTGTCCATTTCTCCATTTACATCTGTCTCATTTCCAATTTAAAAAAGAATAGTTTCCCCTGGAATCACTAATCGGAGTATGATGCCTTTCTATCATTCCCCTAAATTAAAATTTAAAATAACACCTAAATCCCAATCAGATTCTGCTTAGTACATTCTACTATTTCAGAAACCAATACTACAATAATAAATCCATAACAATCAACACATTAATCCATTAAACTCTATATTCAAACTAATATTTTAAACATTCCCTTTAGTATTTTATTAAAACTTATTATCATTCATTATTAAACCTTTTAAAGTTATACCTTGATGTTTTAGTCTTTTATTAGATCTTAAAAAGTTCTGATTATCTACTTATAATACAAATACCACTATTACAATACTCATGTGTACTTTGCAGAATCCCCCCCTTTTTTAAAAAAAATAAATCCCATATATTACCCATTATCCCTAAAAAAAAATTCCTTTTCTCCATCTTGTCTTATACCTTTGTAACTTTTTTTCCCCTTTTCCCTTTCCTTCTTAGCCCGCCTAAACTTTTTATCCCCTCCTCTCCAAACCTCTGCCTTCTTGATTTCCCCTTTCTGTTGCATTCCTCTTTCCTTTTGCTTTCTAGCATTCTGTTGTTTTTGCATCTTCTTTTTCTCTTTCATAAACATTTTTTTATTTCTTAAGTCCTTCCTTTTTGCTCCTCTCTTTCTCCTTTCTTTCTTAGTCACACCGTTTAGTTCATTAAAAATGGCTTCTTCTTCCTCGGCTTCTTCCAGCTGTTGTTTAATTTGCTGACACATGACAAGCGCCATATCTAGAAAACAAAGGGCTTCTCCCATAACATCTTTGCCTTCTTTCTTTATTTTTAAATATTGTTTTTTTAGTTCATCAAGAGATAGAGCCATTTTGAACGGTTTCTTCTTCTCTTTCTGTATCCTCTTCTTATTATTAAGTCAATCAGTTATTTCCAAACTTAAAACAGTTCCCAAAAGTCCCAAAATCCCACAGTCATCAAACAGTCCAGGCAGAGTACAAGCTTCTTCTTTTTACAGTTTCTCTTCTAGGGGTGAAGTCAAATTAGGGAAAGAAGAAACGTCCAATCTGTGCTTTAAATCTTTCTTAGAATTAATTTCTATTCTCTTTATCTTCAAGGCATCTCCTCCAGCAAAGTCTTAGAGTAAAGATTTGTTTTCCCAAGCCTCTCCCTTCCCACTTATAACAAAGGAGTCTAGGTTTTACCTTCTATCAAAAGGCTGGTTTCCCTTGTCCATTTGTTAATTCCATAAGGGAGGGAGAGTAACTTCCCCTTTTCGTCACTTTTCTTCGCAGCTGAAAACATCAATCGGGAACATTATAGCTTCCAAGCCAATACTTTCCCAGGTGTTAAATATGTCCTTAAGGTCCCAGTTTGACCAAGAAAAAACTTTCGTTTTAAAACTCCTTCTTCCTCCTGCGCATTCTTTATCCAGTTGCCGGCTTCTTTATGGTGGCCATAAAAGACCTCCTCTCCACCGTCTTGAGAGAAGGGGGTTATTGCCGGCTGGGGGGGGGGTTGCGAAGCTCCTCACCCCCGTCCAGATCCCCCCTTTCTTCAGCTGCCCCAACAGGGCACCCTTAGCCTCCAAATCCGTCAGGATCGGAGGCACCAAGGCGGCTAGCACAGCAGGGATCACAGAGAAGGCGAATCCCTGCTGTCACCGAAGCCGACAAACCGGAAGTGTCCAGGAATCGGTATTCTCTTCTCATCTCTCTCACTCTTCTGGGTATTTGTTTCAAGACCACAATCTCCTTGTCTTTATATTTCAATATTTTCTCTTTTGCCACTTGCAATATTTGTGTTTTAATGGCTTTCTTTGTAAATCTAATGTGAACTTCTCTTGGTAAGCTATTTCTCATCACATATCTTGTGAAAACTCGATAAACCTCATCTATTCCATCCATCATCTTCTCTTGAGTTACGGGTAATGAGACTTAAGGAGATGCTGTGGGAAGGGGCATTTGTCAGAACAAACACTGACTTTCTGAAGGTGCCGATGTTTGAACTGGCCAAGAGTCCTTACATTCCTGTGGGTATTCTGGACCAGAGGTTGCCAACCCTTTGGATCTCAGGGACCACCAAACTCATAATTTTTGATCCCAGGGACCACTAACTAGTTCTGTGGGCATGGCCTAATTTGTGGGTGTAGCTTGGTGGTCATGTGACTGGCTGGGTATGGCTTGTATGTAAATATTATAGATATTTACATAAATATTGATTTTTTTTATTAAAAAAGAGCAACTTTTACCCAAATTCAGGCAAAGCAGGCAGGCAGTTTGAGTTGCTCACAGAATCATAGATTCTATCTATCTGCCATCGGCTAGCTTAGTCTGTCACATAAAATTTGCTTGCAAGCAAACTCATAAAATTTGCTAGCAAGCAAACTCACAAAATTAACTCACAACATACCATATATGTAAATATTGATTTTTTTTATAAAAAAGAGCAACTTTACCCAAAATCAGGCAAAGCAGGCAGGCAGATTGAGTTGCTTACAGAATCATTCAGTGATCTAGCTATCTGCCATTGGCTAGCTCAGTCTTTCAAATTTACTTGCCTTGAGTCTGCACTGAATAATAGAAGCTTCAGAACTAAGGGAGGTTCAGCTGTGCTTAAAAACAGAGCCCAAGATCTAAAGACTAGCTAGAAAGCAAGAAATCCAACCATTTCCTGCTTCCTAGCCAATCTAAATTTCCTGGCAAGCAGAACACCTGATGGTTGGAAAAAGGAAAAATAGCAATTTAGCAGGCAAGTTTGCTAGGTAAGGAGTGGGCAGGGAGGGTTCCTGCGGGCCATGTGGGCGGGGCAACCTTGTGTTTCTGTGCAGCCTGGATTAATTGCTTTGGAGAGGGTGCTCTGGGGGTAAGATTTCTCTGCTGCCCACCAAATTTTTTTCATGGCCTACCAGTTGGACACCACTGTTCTGGACTAATTACCTGGATCTTTTGCTCCTTGAACTCCTTGATTTGCCAAATACCTTTGGATTTATTGCTGGAGCATATAGCCTTGGTGTATATAGCTCTGGGCTGGACTAATTGCAGCCACAAGGTGCTTGAGGTTTGTGTGGGGTTTTGTTATCATTCTGCTCAAGACTTGCCAGAAACGTGGGAGCATTTAGGGAACTTTGGATCAATAAAGGGGTGGTTTGAACTCCCAGCTGTTTATTTGATTATTTGTACGCGCCCTGGATCATCACACACATACACACACACACACGTGTGTTTGTGTGTGTGTTGAATTCCCATTTTTTCAGGTGGTACAGTCACTGAATATCTTTCTCAGTCATATAATAATTATCTCCCCTTTCCCTCCTCAATTTATAGCACTGCACCTGTAGAAACTTTGTTGTCTACACCTTTCAGAACCATGAGTCTGTGAGAGTACAGCAAGTAAGATTGTTTAAAGAAGTGGAATGCATGTACTTCACCTCCCACCTTCCAAAAATATTCAATATGTTTGTTTTAATTAATCAAACTCTTCAGTCCAGAATGATATCTGCCTTAAATTCCTCCCCACTCTCCAGTCAGATTAGAAAGAGAGTTGGTCAAGGATAGCAAGGATAACAATAATTCATTAAACATGTATGCTACCTGACTCCCAATGACCGTAGGTTGCACACAACAATAAAAAAAACCACAATAAAACCAATGAAAGTTAAAAGATGACAAGTGGGATGAAGCAAGAGTCTTGCTGTCCTTTGCATGAGCGAGGGGCCTGATCTTCACAGCTCTTCTAAACCGTGGGGGCATTTAGATTTCAGAAGAAACTTCTGAGCAGTGATAAGAGAAGGTGCACTTTCAACGTCCCTATAAATGACATTGTTTAATTGAAGGAACCAGAAGCATGCCAACGCCGTATGATTAAAATGGTTGGATTAGTCAGTCCCTGCTCAGTTGTCTGATGTCTACATAGCAGACTATTTCATCTGTCAATATGCAAAGCACAGTTGCAGGTAAAATATCAAGAAATCTATTTTCAAGTCTATGGTCAGTATACCCTGAAGCCCAACACTGCATAGCAAAAATGAGCTGTGAAAGCCTACACAATATATTATACACGAGGATATTATAAAATAACTTTTCCAGAAGTAAACAAAATGGGCAGTTATCATACAAGTAATTTATATAGTAAAACAGGTATTTGTTCTGTGATGGTATTTGTTCTCTCAGTCACTTAAATAAAGTATGGATGATGGGCAAAGAACAGGAAAGCTTCACCAAGAGTTGGAAAGTGTCCTCTAAAACTATGCAGAAAAGGGGATTTCTTATTAGAAATTTGGTGAATGGCAAGTTATGATTCTGGAAGGATTTTTTAAAGGAAGAGATGAGCTGCCTTAGGAATGAAGGCAAGGACATAACAATGAGTGACATGGGGTACTACCAAACAGCTTTTAGGTCCTGGGAGTTTAGTTGTAAACCTACAAACGTTATATTGCAGGGCACTGTGGAAAAGGAAAGACATTTCACAGACCAGAAGTCTTGCAAGTCTCAAACTTGGCATGGTAACAACTGAGGTGTATAAAGAAACATAATTCTTGACATCTGCTCTGATGCCAGACCACAAAAAAACCAGGAAAAAGTAGCTGAGCAATTCTTAATAGCTCAGAATTTTGACAGAGTTTCAACATTTCCTCCTTCAAGGGAAAAAAAAAACAAGTAGCCAGTTATTATTTCACAGTTTTTGTTTGCAGAAAAAAAGGAAGAAAAAGATCAAGGGATGCTTTGAAGATCATTTATCTGAGTTTACACATAAAAGCCCTACTCTGGATTTTTATATGGATTTTATCAATTAATGAAAAAAAAAAACCTCACTTCCAAGTCAAAGAGTCTCATCAAATGAGCTGGAAGAAGAGGACAGGTTTTGGGGGAGTGGTAGGGAAACTTGAGAAAGATTAGATAGTAAAAAAAGTATCCTGTCTTGTACAATATTATTACTTGTTCTACATTCTCAGAATGAAAGAGATTCAAAAGCCATTTTTTAAAGTGCCCATTTGACCTGTTACTGTGCAATCCTGCCAGAAATCTGCAGGTGGTTAATTTGAATTTCTATATGATTTCACATGCCTTTTAGACAGTAAAGTCTTCTGAAAACCTTCTTTGATGCCCAACAGTTCCTTAGTGAAAGCATCATAGTATTTTTCAACTGTAACTGCTAAGAAAGGAACATGCAGGGGAGAGACTAACTGAAAATTCTGAAATGAACAGTAAAAGAATGACTCCCAAGGTAAAACCAAAAGCACATTATAAGTGTGGACCAGATCATAATGTCAGAGAATGTGCTACAAATATGACTGAAATGACAAAAGACTTCGTGGCCTTTAGTATTTATATAAAGAATACCCCTTTCCTTTAAACCCCTTTAAAGAGAACACTTTACTTAGGGCTGCAAAATCAGGAATACACTTACATAAAAATTGGCAATCCCATATATATATATATATATATATATACATACATACATACATACATACATACACATACACATACACATACACATACACATACACATACACATACATATACATATACATATATATATATATGTTTTCTGAGGTTCTCGCGGGTATTTGTATGTGGATCTTTGGTTGTTCGGGTTTTCTCCTGCGTAAGATTCGAAGTATCTAGGCAATGTTTCGATGAAGTCTCATTCATCATCTTCAGGCTTCTGTCTTCGGCTCTGTGCTTCTCAGAGTGATGTGAGCTTGCAGCTGCTTCTTCCTTTTAACTGCTAGTGGGGGTGTGACTTGATTGGCTGGGGGCTTGGCTGTGTTCTGATTGGGTGTGTGTGTGTTCTCATTGGTAGGGGGTTTGGCTGTGTTGTGATTGGTTGGGGGGTTGGCCATGTTCTGATTGGCTGGAGGCATGTTCTGTTCAGGTGGGGGCTTGGTTGTGCTCAGGTTAGTCTTAGTTGCTGGGGATTTGAGCTGGTGAGCTGTGATCCTGCTGTTTGGCTTCGAGTTCGTGGTCGTGCTGCATCTTCATGGTGGGTGTAAGTTTGCTTCATGTATGGCTCAGAGGGGTTTGAAGTGGGTAGTGATGCAGCTGCAGTGCGGCTTCTGGTCTGTGGTTGTGTCTCATCTTCTGTGTGGGTGTGAGTCTGCTTTCTGCGTGGAATGTGGTGGTGGCATCTTGTGTGGCCCTCATGGGTGTGGGTCTGGTGTCATTCTTCATGTTAGGTACTCGTCTGTTCATGAGGGCAGGTTTCCAAATGGCTGGTAGGTGGGAGTTGTCATCTCATTTATTCATGCTGTGTGGGCGTTTTTCTATCTCTATGGCTTCTCTGATTATTCTGCTGTTGATGAACACAGATGAACACTATACAGAAGCCTGATGATGGCAGATGAGATTCTGCTGAAACGTTGCTACAACTTTAAAAGCACAACTACAATGACGTGGGAAAATACCCAAGCAAAGCTGAATGCCATACATGTAAGTACCCGCGAAAACTTAAGAACACACACACACACACACACACACACACACACACACACACACATATATATATATATATATATATATATATATGTATGTATGTATGTTGTGATTCCGGCATCAGCTACAGGTTTTTTGAATGAAAGCTCCAGCGAGGAGGACTTGTATGAATCAGCAAGTTTTAGTGATTTCAATGAAGAGGAGGAGACGAATGTTACAAGGGAGGACACATTTGATTTGCAGGACCGGCCTGAACCTTCAACCTCCTCTGCTTCTCAATCAGGTTATCAGCCGGGAACGGCTGACAATGAGGAACTTATGGAGACTTCAGGTGAAGATAATAATTTAGATGATTGCTGGGTGGATGTCAGAAGCAGGCGTCTCCTTACGAGAAGAAACCAACGGGAGCACAGGAGGAGGGCAGATCAGTAATTAGACTAATTAGCTGCTGCTCTATAAAGGGAGAGAGATGACTTTGCACTTTGTCCGGAACAAAGTGTTTGTTTTCAAGGAGAACCAAAGATTTTGGCTTGGAGGATTTAAACCTGAAATATCTTGTTGGGACTTGGATTTAATTCGTTGGAACTATTAACTTGGACTATCTTGTGGAGGCTATCTACAGCTGTTATCAGTGAAGATTCCTGTTTGCTGCCTTTATTTGCGAGGACTGCTGCTTTCAGCCTTATCTGTTTATTTTGGAAGGTGGGACATAACATTTTTGTTCCGGACCAAACAGACCATCTTTGCAATGATGGATTTAACTCAAATGCAACAATTGGTGGAGCAGCAGCAGTTACAAATTAATCAGTTACTTCAGAGCAACGTGTCCCTTCAGAATCAGGTAACTCAATTGTTAACGTTTGTTACCAATTCTCAAACTGTTTCAGCTGCAGCTGGAGCCCCCCCTGCACCCCCTGTGAGGAAAAACCCGGTAGCTATGCCAGAAAAATTTTCTGGGCAAACGGACATGTTTTCAACATTTTTGGGTCAGTGCCAACTGTATTTTTCTGTGAGGCCTGAAGACTTTCCAACCGACCGGGCTAAAGTGGGGTTTATTATTAGCTTGTTAACCGGGCAGGCTGCCAAATGGGCTACTCCCTTATTAGTACAGGATAGCCCATTATTGGACAATTTCCAGGGGTTTCTTCAACAGATGAACGTAATGTTTGAAAACCCGATTAAATCACAAATTGTGGACAGAAAGTTGAAGGATATTACTCAGGGCAAACGTCCCTTGCAAGAATACGTTGCAGAATTCCGTTTGTTGTGTATGGACTCAACCTGGAAAGAACCAGCAACGAACCAGCTCATATGGCAGCATTTCAGGAGGGCTTGTCTGACATTATCAAGGATGAATTAATCCATGCAGAGCGTGCTTCGACTTTGGACACATTGATTACTCAATGCTTACGTATTGAAGCTTGCTTACAACAACGTGGGTGTAAACGGACCGTTGCGGAACCATCTGTGTTTTCTCATGCACGCATCCCGCCTATGAGGGTTTACCAATCCAGGATCCCAGCAGAGGAGCCGATGGAGATAGGCGCACTCCGCCCTCGCTTAACGGTGCAAGAACGTTCGAGAAGGTTTCAGGAAGGTTTGTGCCTTTATTGCGGGACATTTTGTAAATTCCTGCACTCGGAAGGGGACTCGTGGACCTGTACCAGAAACCATTGCTGGCCCGTCGGGAAAACAGGGTAGGCCCGACTTCGGGGAAACCCTAGGTCGGGCACAATTTCCACTCTCATCCCAAATTGCCGAAGTAAATTCTGGCCCTCCTCGACATTTACTTTTGGACACTCGTATATTCTTGCAATCCCGGAAGGAGGGAATTCCTGCCGTGGCACTGGTGGATTCAGGGGCTACGACAAGCTTTATGGACTATGATTTTGTGAAACATTTCAAAATTCCTTTAGTGTCTGTGACTCCCCCCATGCAGGTGGAAACCGTAGATGGGTGTGAACTCAAGTCGGGACCTATTCGCTTTGCCACCCAACCATTGCGCATGCATATTGGGGATCATGAGGAGGCGATAAGTTTTTATGTCACCTCGAACCTCCATCTTCCTTTGGTGCTTGGAGTATCCTGGTTGCGTTTACACGATCCGTTGGTGGCTTGGGCGCAGAATGCTGTTTCTTTTCCAAGCCTGCAATGTGTGGACCACCTGAGGCATGTCTGCGCAGGCCAACACATTGTCGCTTCTGCTGTCTCGATTCCTTCAGAGCTGTCGGATTTCTCCGATGTTTTCAGTGAACAGGAGGCAGACCAATTACCACCACATCGTGTTTACGATTGTCCCGTGGATTTGATACCGGGTGCTCCATTGCCAAAGGGGAGGTTGTATTCTTTGTCCGAGCCTGAATTAGTTGCACTTTGAGAGTTTTTGGATAAAAATCTAGCTCGGGGATTTATTCGACCTTCGTCGTCCCCTCTTTCGGCATCCGTTCTCTTTGTCAAGAAGAAGTCGGGAGAACTTCGTCTCTGTTGTGACTATAGACGCTTGAACGCTATCACCGTGAGAAATAGCTATCCTTTACCGCTCATTCCCGAATTGATGGAGCGGTTACGGGAAGCTAGTATTTTCACGAAACTTGACTTACGTGGAGCTTACAATCTGGTTCGGATGCGTAAGGGAGACGAGTGGAAGACGGCTTTTGGCACTCATTATGGTCATTTCGAGTACACCGTCATGCCATTTGGTTTGACCAATGCTCCTGCTGTATTTCAACATTTGATGAACGATATTTTTCGAGACATGCTGGATAAGTTTGTTGTCATATATTTGGACGACATTTTGATTTATTCAAGATCCAGAGAGCAACATCTTCAGCAGGTTCGTCAAGTGCTTCAGCGTCTTTGGGAGCATAAACTTTATGCTAAATTGGAAAAGTGTTTCTTTTTTCAGTCGTCAATAGAATTCTTGGGACACATCATTTCTCCCGTGGGCATTGCTATGGACCCCAAAAAGGTTGAGGCGTTGTGTAGTTGGGAAGCTCCTCGTCGGGTCAAAGATGTACAACGACTTTTGGGATTCGCCAACTACTATCGGACTTTTATTC
>NW_020769329.1:3118742-3136242 GCF_900518735.1 Pseudonaja textilis | reverse complement strand
CTTCAGAATAACAATAACTTAGTGCTTAAACACTGAGTAGTCACAGTAGGCATGGACAGATCCAAATATTGTAGGCTCTCCAATGAATACTACAGAATGGGCAGGTTGCAATAAGCATGATCTGGCCATTAAAGCCAATCACTGCTTTAAATGGATTATGTGTGCCTGTGATACAACTGCCTCTGTGGAAATAATTTAACCCTAGGAATAAATGGGACTGCTTTGAGCCAAACTTAACCTTCTGGGGATTAAGTGATTAACTGGTTGCTTCTATAGCACATTAATCCCTTAGTGATTAAGTTAAGTGTACGGTGTGAACAGGGTGTCTATGACACATACTGTTTCTTTATATCTGTCTCTGTGTTTGTGTGTATGTGTGTATACATGCAGAGAGAAAGAGCTGGAATAAATAAGTACAAAAGGAAGAAAGGAGGGAAAAGAAACTAAAAAATTAAATATTAATAAGTAAATGGAGTTTAAAATTGTCATTAAAGTTTAAGTTCAGTATTTCATTAATTGATTGATTATGTAGAACAAACTATGTTGAATTGTTAAAAATACTGTCTCTTAAATTATATTTTCAAAAATATAGTATACAATGGTATAAAATGAACATTCTGATATGCAGAACTTGGGACTTCTGCTGTAATGGCAGCAGAAATGTCATCCATGTAGCCATGGTACTGATTCTCAAGGTAATCTTTACCCAAATTTTTCATTATACTACTATTCTTGCCTCCCTGAATTTCATGGATGGATATTTATTCACAAAAACTTTCATACATATTTTGGGTTGTATTAAATTTAAAGCAAGTACTTATTTCCAAGGCATACACCAAGAGATGCGGTTCCTTATTAATCAAGTAACTCTTATATTTCCTTTAATGCCTTAACCTAAGAAAGTGTGAATCTGTATTAAATGTCATAAATCATACCTTGATTCTTGAAGGAAATACTGCCAGAGAATATATTATTACAAAGAAATACGGTTGAGATTATTTTTCTAAATGTGAAAGAAATGCATTCTTCCATAGAGACCAGTGGTGGTATTCACATTTTTTACTACTGGTTCTGTGGGTATGGCTTGGTGGGCATGGCAGGGGAAGGATACTACAAAATCCCCATTCCCTTCCCACCCCACCAGTGGTGGGATTCAAACATTTTTACTACTGGTTCTGTGAGCATGACTTGGTGGGTGTGGTGTGGCTTGGTGGGCATGGCTTGGGGGGAATGGCAGGGGAAGGATACTGTGAAATCCCTATTCCCTTCCCACCCCACTAACCTGCTTTCCAGCTCTGTTCTTTTGTGCAGAGCAACAAAAGAAGACCCAGCCAATCAGCTGGGACTCAGGAGGCAGAGAATAAATGGGGAAGGGATAGTCAGAGGAGGTATTTGCCGGTTCTCCGAACTCAAAATTTCTGCTGCCAGTTGGTTCTCCAGAACTGGTCAGAACCTGTGTTCCAAACCACTCCAAATTTTTGCTACCGGTTCTCTAAACTTCTCAAAATGTCCAGAGTATTTCCTCTGGTTCTCCAGAACTGGTCAGAACCTGCTGAATGCCACCTCTGATAGAGACCAATGCTAAGTTAAGTATTAATTTTACTATGTATGTTTCCTAAAAATACTTTTAACAAGTATGTTCAAAAAATTAAAAGAAAAGTTATATTTGGATCAAATCTAAAAGGATAACATCTTTCCAGTTTTCCCATATTGTTCATTTATCACATTTCCCCATTTAGTTTGGATGGTTAGATCAACTAACAGAACTGGCACGGGAGAAAGATATAACAGCTGGTGTTAAGAATGTTGTTCTGGTTCCAACATTCACATTCCTGAGAGGTAAAATTCTCAGTCAATCAAGCTTCCATAACATGCGTACCTTCACATTTTCAATGAGTTAAATGTGGCAGAAAAATTGTCAAGTCAAATGCAGCCTGTAGATTATATATAAGGGTCTGCCACCTCTTTGACAATCTCCACCTTCATTTCAACCTACTTGTATTGTGGGCAAATGGCAAATTCTGATTATCTACTGAACTTTAATATCCTGTGGCAACCGCATGTCAACCAGATGTGTAATTGTAACTCCTAGAATTTCCAGTCAATAGGACAACATTTGAAAGTCATAGTGTCAATTTCAATGATCTTGGGAAGTGCCAAGTTGGGCAATATTAAGCTATCATATATGTTGATGGGATGAAAGAGATGAATAATATGAAACAAATAAAAAGCCATCATAATTCTGTTGGTTCACAAAGAAGAAGAATCCATAGCTGGTTAATATTTTCTTTTAAGACCAATAAAATCAGAGTGCAGCAATAAACTGATCCTGGCTGAACTTTAGAAAAGCTTAACAAAAAGTATTACGTTCACCAAGAAATCTTAGGATTGCAGACTAGACTGAAATCAAAAATCACCCTAAAAGAAATGAATGACAAACCGATTACTTTTAAAAAAAACCCATACAAATAACTGTTTATGTAGCAATCAGAACTGAGATCAACAAAGGCAGGTTTTATTTTTATGTAATGTGCAACTTTTAAGAAAGACAATTCCCAAAATTAGGCCATATATTTCAATTATACTCTAAGTATAAAAATTGGAAGTTACAAATTGAACACATAGTTCAGAATTAGTAAATTTTGTGTTTACTTTGGACAACAAACCCAACAGCCCTTTGTCTTTGCTTTACCTGTAAACTACAGTAAAAAATGACTAGTGGGAGCTTAAGTTATCCATTCTGGCATAGTTGTACCACAATATAAGATGAGGAAAATCAGTGGTTTATTAACCTTTAAGCAGACTAAGCATATGCTTAGGGCACCAGGCCCAAAGGGGGCACCATAAAGTTGAGAAAGGAAAAAAAAATGAAGATTTGTAAAAAATCTTGTATGTACAAAGGAGGGGGGCACCAAGATTTGCCAGTGCTTAGGGCATCAGTGAGCCTTAATCTGCCACTAAGGAAAATGGTGGTTTTTTCTTGATTTAAACTCATAAAGAACATTATTATCTTATCTACTCCTGTCATGCATATTGCGTTGATCAAAACAATTCATCTAGAAAAATAAATAAATAAAATCAATAAATAAAATAAAAACCTCATTGGCTTGTATTTTTTATCATTTTGAAGTGTCATATAATTTATCGACTCCTGTTTTGGATATTTTCAAAGGCTGTCACTTGAATCTGAGTCATAAAGTCACTGCACTAAAAATAAATAAAATACATTTAGAACATGAGATAGCACTACCAACAGAAAAAAGCAATATTATTTTCAAGATCCAAATTTTTATTCAGAAAGGGTGTTGTTCAGTGGTGAGATTCAATTTTTTTTTACTACCGGTTCTGTGGGTGTGGCTTGGTGGGCATGGCAGGGGAAGGATACTATAAAATCTCCAGAGGTTCTCTGAACTACTCAAAATTTCTGCTACTGGTTCTCCAGAACTGTTCAGAACCTGCTGAATACCACCTCTGATGTTGTTTTTTGTTTGTTTGTTTTTGATAGGTGAGCCCTGGCATCATATATTCCTCAGATTAGTCTCTAAGAGTATTTACCATATGTGGATCTGTAAAGAATAGCTTGCTGTGCCTAACCAAAATTCTCTAACAACTCAGAAACAGCTTCATTTTAATTAGGAAATATTGCAAACTGGATGATCATTATAAGAAAACTTTGACCTGTGAAGATTTTCTACGGAGACAAGCAGGATGATGTATTATATAAATTGCCTTATTTTTATTTTAGTAAGAAGCCTCAATTTTTAATAGTTGTTTTGTTTGCAGAGAAGCAAACTTTTTTATCCTCTTGGTTTAGTTACTTGCTTGGCAAGAGATCAGCTACAGTAGCCTCTTGAGAATTCATTCTTTTTCCTTAAAATGCATTCAAACCAGTTAGAGTTCAGTGATTCATGCATGATATGTCACTGATTATTTAAGTTGAATAAAACGTTTTTGTCAAGTGATATTGTTTGGAATAATTAATTATTCAATATTGGCTGATACTCATGGACAATGGAAAAACTACATAAATAAAAAACCCCAAAACTAATATTTATGGCTTGCAATTCAATATATTCTTCACCTGCTGACATCTTATAGAGATCATTAAGACATTGCAGTGTTTTGGTTTTCTTCATGCAATCACACAGTTCTGTGCTGTGACAAGTACAATGTTCACATGTGGTATATTGTGAGCGAATTCCACTAGTATGAAGTTAACTCATTATAATCATGTTTCAGGATTTAAGAAATCCCTTTCAGGACAAATCTGCATAGTAGATGTTTGTACTCACTCAAATTGTATACCCTTGCATGAATTTATGTACATGTCTAGAGAAGGTTATTTCAAAATATGGCCAGAAGCAATTTTTGAGTTTATAACGATTTGAGAAAATGTAGTTGCAATCACATTGCTGCCAACTAAATCTATGAGCAGCTAAATTCAATCATGTGATTCTAATGTATGCAGCTATTCAGAAATGGCCAAGTCTGCTTGTGCAGCTGAAAAATATATTTTGTGTATATTAACTGCTACAGATTTAGCACCGATAAAATTATATTATTGTGGGTATATATATGTTAAGTTTTCTGTCATAATCCCAGCACATATTTTTAGTAAGGCATAAATAAGTATAACATAAAAAATATTACACATTATAGCTATCTTAAATACCTATCCATAGTTTCAGCTGAGGCTGATATAAACTGGTTCAGGTTACAATTTAGAGAAATATATAAGTCTAGAAAACACAGGTATCTTTCTACGCTGAAAGAAAAACAGCAGAAACAAAACTCATAGGCAATCACACTAATCAATAAGAAAGTTGTCATCAATAAGAAAGTTGTCATCTTCAGTTACTGAATATATAGATTTATTAGAAATAAATAATAAACAGTTAGTAGAGGACATAATGGCTAAAGTTTAACATCCTTTATTGCTGAGATATCATAGGTGTTTTTTAGGAAGGAAGGAAGGAAGGAAGGAAGGAAGGAAGGAGGGAAGGAGGGAGGGAAGGAAGGAAGGAAGGAGATGCAATGGTCCCAAAATGGGAGAATGGGTGCTACATATATTTTTCAGCCTGTGGATTACTCATTTACCATTTAAACCACCTAAGTTTGATCAAGTTGTAAATTTTCATCTTCAGTTTCAAGTCATCTTTATTACAGCCAAGGACCAACCATATTAACTGTTTACTCTTTTTAATACTAATTAATGCAATCTCCCATTAAACATTTATATTTCAATCTATAGTCTTAAACAAAAGGGATTGAGGAACCAGATAATTTGCATAGTCCTAAACTATGGTTCCATATTACATTCTTAACAAAGCCTGTGGGTTTTTACAAGTAGAAGCCATGTGCTAGATATTTAATTTTCTCTGCTAGATTGTATCATATGAGTACCTGATTCACTGAGGCACAGATAGTATGCCACAGAATGCTTCTAAGCCTGGTATCCCTTCTTCTGTGTTCACAACAGTCTGCTGATCTATGATGATAAGATCTCTGTATCTTCTCAGAAAGAGATTTGACCTGAGAAAATCAACAAAAAGGAAAAAAAATATGAACTTTGTTCAATCCAAAAGAGCAAGCATAGAAGCCAATATCCTCCACTCATCTTCATAGGGCTCATGATACCATGTGGTTTATAAGTCTTATTACAACTATATGTTTGAGTTGTTTATTGAATTTAAGCAGCCTGTTAGAGAGAGAACAGTTGGCTTTTATTGCATATCTTATTTTTTTAAAAAATCCACGCACACAGACACACTTATACATAGGCCAGCAAAGCTAGAAAATAAACACTTTTTTGTCTCATTTGAATAGATTTCATTGGGATGGAGATTCTGTATGAAATCAAACTTTGGGAAGGGAAACTTGATTGTTTATGTAACACTGGATTTAGTTCATAATATTTAGCACCTATAACAGCAAAATACTTTTACCTTTCATTATTCTGCTACTTCGGCTTTCTTTAGTCACCTTGTTGTGATCTTAATAATGGATAAGGATGTGTGTATATAGGCATATGTGCATATACATTTTATTTTGGGGTCCATATATAAACAGGACTTGGTAAAGGAAGGAGTCCAGTTCAAGCTAAGTAAGGAAGAATTGACTTTCCTCAAATAATTGACATCTCCCAGTCAAGTTAACACTTAAGGCCTCCTGCTATGATCCATTGTGAATAAATGGAAATGATTGTGCTTCTTATAATATAAATGCTAAAAAGGAGTATTCTAGCACTAAAATCCAGATAAGCATATTAGTATGTTTTCCTCTCATCCTCAAGTCAGAAGAAAAGTATATGGCATGCTTCCAGCCACATGCAGGGTTTCAGGGTTTGTTTGTTTTTTTAAGTTCAAGGCTAAATTTTTAATATTTGCTTCTTTATTTTTAGAGGAATCTCAATCTTTTAATCTCATGGAATATATGGAAGGTCAATATTTTGTCCAGAGATAAGGCCCACAGATTCCTGTCTCCTTATTTTTGTTTATTAAGAAAAAGGAAAAATATAAGCAAAAAAAGTAACATTCTTTTGAAAAACAAAGAGAGCTCCAACATTCTACAACCCCTCTCTGTTCAATTAGGTATCAAAAAGATCCAGTCTAGTGTCATCTAATCTTCTTCTGTAAAACCTACTTTTATATATCCAGTACAAGATATTTATGAATATGAGTTTGCATTTTATGTAATCACTATCAGTCACATGTTTCCCACCTCACCAGGAACCACCAAGTGACCTTTGGCAGATTGCTCTCAGTCACACTCTTTCATTTACAATAAGGAAAATAGAACAGAAGGTGACACTAGTCAGAAGTCGAAAAAAAAAATGAAATTTTCCAAAAGGAAAGCTATGATTAGATAGAAATATAGATAATAAATCTTTTTTTTATTACTGTCAAATAACATTAGTTTGACTTTAAAAAAAAAAAAAAAAAAGCATTACACTGGATTTCCCTCTTTCTTTCCCTGTATGCAAAAGATAGCACTTTAATTAAGAAGGAAACTTGACAGAAATATGCATAATTATTAATCTGCTTGGATACTTTCTTTTTACTTATGTAAAAGTGGTTTTCTGAAAATTATGAAATATGTACTTAATAAATTATCACTAATTAAGGAAGTTTAATAGACCTTCGCTTCTATAGCTTTGAAAACATTGCATACAATGTGTTTTTGCTTATTTTTTCATTGTCATACATTTATAATAAACTCTGCTTTGGTGAACATAAGCTTTTAATGTTCAACTCTTTGCAGATGTTAAGTGTTTGTTTGAGATATAGACCTAATGAAAATAAAGTGCATTATCATATTTATTTGCCTTTTCCTTCTTTGGGCACCTGTCCTTCACATATTTGAACTGATATCTATGTTATATACTGTGAGTAAAGATGCTTGCCTCCCACTTGCAAGTTGAGACTTCAATCCTAGGTAGTGACAGGTTTTTCTCTATTAGGGTACAAAGAGAAAAATATCTGCTGTGAACTCCACATAGGTGTCACCCTGATTCCACCCTGATAAAAGGGATCAGAGGGTCATAAAATGAAAAAAAAAAAAAATCAACTTACAACTAACATGTACACTCTACAAAACTGTAGATGCTCCATCTTATGTATATAAAGCTTTTGTATAATACATAAGTGTACATATCCCCAAACTATAAAATGTTTCAGATTTCAGATTGAGCAGTAGGATAATTTAGGAACTATTGCCCATCAACTAATTTGAACTGTACTAATGTATACTCCAGAAATAAGTATTCTGTAGAAAGTGTAAGCAAATATCCTATTTACTATTAGAAACCAATCTTTAAATTCTTGAGCAGAGGTAAAGAGAAAATTGGAAACAAGCTAAAATTGGAAAGGGATTTTTTTTTTCTTTGTCCCTATATGCCAGATAGACGGCATATTTTGTAATGCAATTTGCAACTTAAATAATACTATTGTGTACATAAAAAACTGAACCCAAAATATATTTATTAGGAAGAAATAAAAAAAATATATGTAGAGATTCATGTGAACCTATAAAAATACATTGAAATTTATATTGTAACAATATGGAATAAACATGCAAACATGATAAATTGAATAAAAACCAAGTTAATCGATATGTCTTTTGGGCTCCCTTCTTCTATGTCTATTATAGAAGGCTAGAAATGTGGGTGCTACCCAAGGACTTATATACATGCAAACATACCTTTTATAACATGGAATTCTTCTAGAAGTCAAGCTCAGGATCCAAAAAGATCTTGACAAACTTGAACAAGGGGGCCTATCCAACAATATGAAATTTAATGTGGAGAAAACCATGATTTTACATCTAGGAAGGAAAAACCAAAGTTACAAGTACAGATAAATCAGGGGTGTCAAACTCGCATTGTCATGGCATCGTCACATGATGTATCGGGACTTTTTTCCCCTTCACTAAACTGGATGGGAGCAGGGCCAGCACATAACACATCTGGTCCAAGTTTGACACCGCTGGATTAGGTGAAACCTGGCTCAAAAACAGTAACTGTGAGAGGGATTTTGGCATCTTAATGGACGATCAATTAAACATGAGCCAACAGTTCACAGTAGCAGCCAAAAAAGCTAATAAAATCCTTGGTTGTATAAACAGTTGCATAGAATCAAAATCACATGAAATATTAGTTCCACTTTATAAATCCTTAAAAAGACCACACCTAGAATACTGCATCCAGTTTTGATTACCACGTTACAAAAAAGATGTTGCGATTTTGGAAAAAGTGCAGACAAGAGCAACTAAAATGATCAAAGGCCTGGAGACTAAAATGTAGAAAGAACAGTTGCATGATTTGGGTTTGGCTAGCCTAAAGAAAAACAGAATTAGGGGTGATATGATAGCAGTATTCCAGTACTTGAGGGAGAAAACCATGATTTTACATCTAGGAAGGAAAAACTAAAGTTACACGTACAGATAAATCAGGGGTGTCAAACTCGCATTGAACAAAGAAGAGGGGGTCAAATTATTTTCCAAAGCACCAAAAGTCAAGACAAGAAACAATGGATGGAAACTAATCAAGAAGAGAAGCAACTTGGAATTAAGGAGAAACTTCCTAACAGTGAAAACAATTAACCAGTGGAATAGCTTGCCTTCAGAAGTCTTTAGGTGCTTCATCACTGAATGTCAGAAAAGACTGAACAACTACCTGTCTGGGTCGCCTATTTGGGTCTACTGTCTGGGTCTCCTGCTTGGGTCTCCTGCTTGAGCAGGAAGTTGGACTAAAAGACTTCCAAGGTCCCTTGTAGCTCTATTTTTATTGATTGAAGAGAGCAGACTGGGTTATAGTGTTCAGCCATGTTGAAACCAAGGTTAGGGGAACATTCAAACATCCACTCAAATGAAGGAAAGTATTTTCAGAACTGGGCCTTGTAATTTTTTCACATTGTAACACTTTCCCTCAATTTTATCTTTTTGCATCTTTGGAGGAAGAAGGGGCAGAGAAAATTAGAACTTATATTGTTGCCTTCAGCATTCATTTTAGGGGTAAAGAGTATATTCCATGGTTGCTTGGCAACGATCATTGCTTCAATCCTTTTCTGTTGAATTGGCAAGAAAATCTTCTGGACGGAAGCACAAAGGTACATTGTAGCCTATAAGGAAGGATCAAACTAAGCTGGAATGTCTCATATTTTGCAATTTTCCAAATAGAAGGGACTATTTTCTGTCAGGGCTTTTACATTTGGGCTGCAATAAGCTGGACGAGCATCAGAGGGTAAAATTGTTTTTTTTTCAGTAGAGCAAAGAAATAGGAAACAGTAAAGAAGCTGTTTTGTATAAGTGATAAATCATGAATCACGTATGTATATATACACACACAGACATACACATGTAACACATAAATAACAGACACATACATATACACTTAATAAAAAGATGGTAGCTTCAATATCCAGATTGCAAGGACTGGATCAAACATTTTAATTTTTTTTGGTCCAGTAGCTGCACCTCAAATTTTAACAACAAGGAAGAGTATTTTATCTTCCATTTTATCTTTTTAATAATATCTATCTATCTATCCTCTATCCAGAGGTGGGCTGCTGCCAGTTCACACCATTTTGGGCATACCAGTTGTTAAGATTCTTACTGAGTTCGGAGAACCGGCAAATCCCATCACTGGCTGGCCCCACCCTACCCTATCTCACCCCGCCCGCCTTGGTCAGTGGCTATAATCATGTCCTCATCCAGCTACTTTCTGGCTCCTTCACTCACTTGCCCAGACCACGTGGCCCAGCTGATCTCTCTGCCTCACCCACTTTGCTCACTACGGCTGCCTGCAAAGGTAAAGTGTTCAGCCGAAGGGCCACCTCAGGGTGAACATGGTGAGGCTTGGCTGCCTTTCAGGCCTGGATCTCATCTTTCCACCAGCATGTCACCCTCTCACCCTTCGCCTCTGGTCAGGGGATGCATCAGTCCCTGGCTGCGGCCTTCCGTGGTGCCTCCACCCGCATGTCACCTGCTCAGCCCAGAGCAGGGCCTGAAAGGTGGCCAAGCCTTACTCCACCAAGAAGCCTGCAGCCACCACATCTTTGCTGGCATTAGCCACCGGCCCTTGCCAGTGTGAGAAGCCTGTAGCCGCCAATCTTTGCTGGCACAAGAAACCTCCAGGTGCCACTCCAGGCTCAATTCCATATGACAAAGAGGCAGCTGCTGGCAAAAAGCAGTGGCTGCAGACTTCTTGTGCTGAAAAAGAGTGGCGGCTGCAGGCTTCTCACACTTAAAAAGACTGGTGGCAGCTGCAGGCCAATGTCTCAGGGCGGGGTCTTGTGCTCAACTGCACCAACAAAGGCTGGAAGTAGCTGCCCTCCATTTCCTGTTGCAAAAACCTTTTTAAAAACCCTGACTGTCAGGCAGCAAGACCCAGCAAGAGATGAGGCATTGGAGAATAACTGTTTGCTGTTGCTGCACAAAGGTAAGTCTAAGGCTTTGGCCACCACCCTTTCAGCCCACCTGTGCTGTCCCACCTTGCTGTGAGTGACATTGGCCACACCCATTAAGTCACATGACAACCAACCCCCCAGCTGCACCCATCCAGTCTTTAGGAAGAACCGGTTGCTAAACTACAGTAGTTGGAGCCCACCACTGTATCTATCTACCTATCATTGATGTCTAACTGCCATGGCTAAGATTTGCCAATCATAAAAAATCTATTTCTCAAGGCAAAAATTGGTGGAGATTACTTTACTTTTAAAAAAGGAAAGAATAAGTTAACTTTAGAACAAGTGTTTCATCAAAGTCATACAGATTGTACTATATACCTTACCAAAGAACAAAGCCAGAATGAAAAAACTGCCTCACTTTGGTTAGTGTTAAAAGTCACCTCTGCTGAAAGACAAAACTATACTGGTTATGTCAAACATGGCCCCAGTTGAGGTGGGAGGTAATCTTTCCATCACTGGTGTTGAAAATAGTTCTCTGGGGAGTTCACACGTAGGACAATAAGAAACCCTCTACAATTTACATTATGCACAACTTATTCTAATAGCCCAATTAACTCTGCAATTTGTGTTAATGTATAACCACATTGGCTAATACCCAAGGAATCTGCTTGTATTTTGAAGGAGACACAAAAAGAGAGATTGCCTAAAGTTCAAGGGGAAAAGTGAAGGATTGTGACAGTCATCCTAGAAGTGATGTCACTGTAAATAAGCCAGTTATGGGAGATAAAGACAGAGATTGGTGACAGTCAAGCAAAATGAGGAATAGCCATGTGCGTATCTGCAATGAAGACAGAAATGGACAATAAAAGCCTAGTCTGGATATTTTATTTAGCTAAACCATTTTGTTCTAATGTGTTTTATGATTAATGTCAAGATACTTAGAATGCCACTGGCATCTCAACGTACATGTTAAGTGCACTAGATAAAGCTCCGTAAAAGCATTATAAAAGCATTCATGCTCTGGTGACCAAATCTCATTTGCTGGCAATCCTAATGTGGTGTTATTATGATTCTGTCAGGGCCAGTAGAACCTGTCCCCCAACCAAATTTAATAGGAGTTGAATCAGCCCAGCTGATTTCAGACTGAATGTCCCAACCTCCATTATTTGATTGTTGCCAGCACCAGATGCTATAGAGTTTCCTGCAAAACAACAAGAACTGTGAGAACTAAAATGATATGTATCTCTTTAACTCTTAAAGTTTGAAGTTAAAAGTCCAATTGCAGGACAGGTTTTGGTTATGTATTGTCTGCTGTGGGAGGAGGTGTGTGTGTGTGTGTGTGTGCGCGTGATACACATATATCTATATATCTATCTCATATATATCTATACCCACCATATGTATGTGTGATTTTTGTTTTTGTTTTTTAAATCTGGCTGATTGGAAACTAGCTTTGCAACAAATTAGCAAGGCTGGCTTGCAAATAAAAATGCATACCCTAAAACAGTTCCAAATAATGAAGCTGAATTGTTTTCTTGTCTAGAATTGTCTTAAAGAAATTATTTAACTTTAAAAAATATATATTTTAAGAGAAGCTCAGTGTAAAGAGCTTCATCCTAGATAAGTGTAGGATTGTATTTGACACTAATTGGTAGACATTCTACAAAGATACTAGAAGGCTTGACAAGATAGCTAATGGGTAGAAAACCACTGTGTGTTAGGAATGCTTGTTCAGGTTTATTAATTATTTCTTCTGTAGCTTATCTTCTTGTGCCTATATTCCATTAATATTCATTAGGCTATTATTCTTTCAACACTATTGCTTGCTGTTTGCTTATTCTTTGAATAATTTTCTCTGTAATGATATTCTTGGAATATTTAGTTTTCACTCTATTTGGATCCTGAAGTGGAAGCTCAAATACTTTGACCAGCTAATGAAAAAGAGGGCTCATTGGAAAAGACCCTGGTGATGGGGAAGATTGAAGGCAAAGAGAGAAGGAGAAGACAGAGGATGAGATAGTTAGAGAGTGTCATTGATGCAATGAACATGAATTTGGTTAAGGGAGACTGTGGAAGACATTGGGTCCTGGAATGCTATGGTTCATGGGTTTACAAAGAGTTGGACAGAACATAGCAACTGAATAAGAACATATCTTGGTTCAGGATAGTGTACGGCACAGTCATTTACCTTTCAAATAACTTACAAAAGAGATAATGTTCCATCCCTGTGGAACTACTGACACATTGATTCCTGAGTGCCAGTCCCAAAGTGATGGCCATAATTTCAGAGATAGAATAACAGAATAACAGAGTTGGAAGGGATCTTGGAGGTCTTCTTGTCCATCCCCTGCTTAAAAAAAAGAGACCCTATAGCATTCCAGACAAGTGGCTGTTCAGTCTCTTCTTAAAAGTCTCCAGTGATGAAGCACCCACAATTTCTGAAGTCAGTCCATTCCACTGGTTAACTGTTTTCATTGTTAGGAAATTTCTCCTTAGTTCTAGGTTGCTTCTCTCCTTGATTAGCTTCCATTCATTGTTTCTTGTCTTGCCTTCTGGTGCTTTAGAAAATAGGTTGAACTTCTTTGTGGCAGCCCCTTAAATATTGTAACATTGCTATCATGTCACCCCTAGTCCTTCTTTTTACTAGATTAGACAACCCAATTCAACCATTCTCCATATGTTTTAGTTTGAAGAGATACTTCTAGAGTTGAACTGGCATCATGCATCCCCGAAATCCCATAATTCAGAGACACATACTGTATATCCTTCCTTTCAAAAATTTTAAATTGAATATTACCTTGGCCTGATTTCTCATCTTCATCTCCCCCCCCACCCCACTTCTCAATGCCCAGCTTTGCTTTGCATACATTCAAGCTAAAGAAAAAAGAAACATTTTAGGGCTGGGATAAGAAAGAATGAAAAAGTATATACAATTTGGTTGTATGCATGGGTGGGTGGGCTTATATATGTGTGCCTTTGAATTTGTCTTGATTCCTGATGACTGCTTGGGAAAGTCCCTGCAGTTTTCTTAGCATGCTTTTGGAAATGGTTTGCCATTGCCTTCTTCCTAGGGTTGAGAGAAAACAACTGTCTCAAGGTCACCCAACTAGCTTTGTGCCTAAGGTAGGACTGGAACTAATGGACTCCCCATTTCTCATATGGTGCCTTAACCACTCTGCCAAACTTGCTCTTATTAATAGGTTGTGGAAAGACCAGCATCCAGAAAGAGGTCAGCTTGGGAGATGAGAAACTGTGTCTGCAGATCCCGTCAAGGCCATAAACTTTACATAAGGAAGGACAACAACAAAACCTTTATGAAAAACAAACCAAAATTATAGCGTTGGATGGATAAATATGTATACAATCAAGATGAAGAAATCAAATGAGCTTCTCATACATGTAATAAACCAGATGCCTGCAAAGTCACCTTGCTGACTGTAGAATGGAATATTTGGAGGATAATTCCTCATGGAGACAGAGATTTAATAGCATTTCTTTCTCATTACTCTGCATAGTACTTACTTAAATTGATTCTGAGTTCTCATTATTTCCCATCACATTTTACCTTCTGTTTTTTTTAAAAAACAGATCTAGATTTGCTCTTAAAGTATCTTTATGCACAGGGAGAGAGCAGTTTCAGTCCTGCTTTTTTCTCAGGTGGTAAAAAAAAATGTGCCTGGAATATCATCCTGTACAAGTGGAAGCTCTTCTTGCCAATAGAAAAGTGGAGAGAAAACTAAGTTAAATCTCTTCCCATTAGACAATCTTTTTGAAAACAATAACAACCACCAAAACTAAAATAGATCTTTTAAAGATAAGGAATCATTCAATCACATGGAGTGGCAAGCTACAATGTTAACAATTGCTATGTAATTGTGTTTATTTGCCATGTATATGTGTGTGAAGAAGATAGGTTGTACAGGTAGTCCTCAAGTTACAACCACAAGTGAACTCACCATTTATGTTGCTAAGCGAAACATTTGTTAAGTGAACTTTGCCTCATTTACGACCTTTTTTTTGCCACAGTTGTTTAGTGCACCATTGCAGTTGTTAAACTAGTAACATGGTTATTAAGTGAATTGGATATTCCCATTGACTTTGCTTGGCAGAAGTTTGCAAAAAGTGATCACATGACCTTGGGATTGCAACCATCATAAATATGAGTCAGTTGCCAAGTGTCTGAATTGTGATCATGTGATCATGGGCATGGTCATAAGTGTGAAAAATGGTCATAAATCACTTTTTTTCAGTGCCATTGTAACACTTTCTTAGAACAGTGACTAAATGAACTCTAGTAATTTGGAGACTATCTGTAGTTACACATAGGTTATAATTATCTGTGTATCTTTTTGGAGTTTTGACCACAGAAATTGAACTACTGTACCATTATCTGTGCCATCACTTATGTGCAGTTACCTTAGTTTTAGAAATCTGTATTACTGATAGTGGCCGGCTATATGGACCTAATGATAAAATGATATAGGGCTGTGAATGTTCATCCCTGTGCAGGTTTGTGGACCAAATGCCTTCTTTCTTCTTCTGCAAAATAAGCTTATATTTAAAGCTTAAAATATAAGTTTGTGATGTTAAAAAGTTCAAGTTTATTTGAGTGACTTTATTGTTGGACATGCAATGGATGTTACAACTTGTAATTTTGCTGCCCATCAGTTCATCACACTAAAGATTTCCTAGCTGCTGAAACTTCCTAATCTGGGAAAGCCCATAGGAGGGGTGTCCTGATAATGCCTTTGAAATGTTATTAAAATATAAGAAGCCATGAGTTTGGAGAGGTTGGAGAGATGATTATACATACAGCAAAGATGGGACCTCCAAGTATTTATTGTATCTACCTCATAATATCATCATCTGCTCATGAAAATTTAACCATAATTCTTTTTTCTAAAATACATCCTGAAAACAAAATTTCTTCCATCAAACTGGTAAGAAAAAAGTGCTCAATATTTTTTTTTCATACCACGAGTTCAGGACACCAATGAAACCCTAATCAATCAATGTTTTGGAGGAGAATGTAATGCATGGAGGGAATGGCCAGTTGACAGGAGCATTAGGACACAAATGTCAGGATTCATATGTTTGCATCAGTGGCTTCATCACATTAGTGACCCATTTGCACAACGATATCAAGATGCATCTGTCAACATTTTGATGTTACTGAAGCTTGCTATTTTTTTTTTCTTTTTATGATCCTGTAATCCTTTAATTCAGGGTACAGTTAGAGCAACTGAATGGAGCTGGATGTTTACTGGCTGGACTTCCTTCCTGATGCCTATGCAGAGTTTGCAGCACATATTTTAACTTTGTGCCCTTAACTCTCAACCTTCTGAGTGGGAGATGAGCACCTTCACTATAACACTATCATGTCACTCTGAAGCTTACTACAATATTATTTTATTTATTTTATTATTTTATTGTTTTTATCCCACCTTTATTATATTTATAAGTAATTGGGAGGGGAGCATAGTTTAAATTTCTTGCTCCTCCTATTATTCTAAAACAACAATTCTATGAGGTGGGTTAGGTATATAAACAGAGTGACTGCCCTACAGCCACCAAGTTGGCTTTCATGCCTAGGGCAGGACTAGAATTCACAGTCTCTTGGTTTCTAGTCTAGTGTGTTAATCAATTAGATTAAACTGGATCTCTTTAATGAAGTCCCCCCTGGAATAAAGACAAGATGTTTCATTTTACTTTTTTTAAAAAAAAGTTGTTCTATAATAACAAACAATTACGGCTTCTGTTCTCTCAATCACAACAGTGTTAGCTTGTAATAATCATTGAACAGTTTTAAATAGATTAGCTTGATGCAATATATGGCTGAGAGACTGGTAGAGAAACTCTTTTTTCCCTCATGAATGACAGAAAATGAATAAAGCTTCAAATGGGCTCCATTTGGACTCTTGTCCATGTTCATTAATTTCAAGTTTTGGTCACCCAGGGAGAATTTCAAGGTCTAATGAAAGGAAGAAAAAAATCCTTAGAGTTATTGTGTGAAACCTGAGTCTAATTTCCTATTCTTGAAAGTCATTTAAAATATAGCTAAAATTTATTGGATAAAAGGTGAAGGTAAAATTTTCCCCTGCCCAGTAATATCCAACTCTACGGGGCTGTGCTGATTTCTATTTCTTAGAAAGGAAGCTAGTGTTGTCTGAAGATCCTTTCGGTGATTATATGTCCAGCTTCACTTTATGCCAAGATGCATGGAACACTGCTACTTTCCCACTGAAGTGATACCTATTTATCTAGTCGCATTTGCATGCTTTCTAACTGTTAGGTGGACAGGTTGGGGCAACTATTGGGAACTCATCCCATTATTCAGCACTTCAGAATCGAATATGGGCTATCATCTTTCCAGCTGACAAGCTCAGCATATTTAACTACTGAGTCATTATGACTTTTCTTGGATAAAAGTTTAAGATTATGTTCAGGGCACTGTGGAGATAATACTGCAGAATAGTGTCCAGAATTCAGTGATGATTACAAAGATTTTCAGGAATCAGAAACATAAATTGGAGGGGGGGAGAAAGGATGAAGAAAGAAAGAAAGAAAGAAAGAAAGAAAGAAAGAAAGAAAGAAAG
>NW_020769329.1:3066837-3101398 GCF_900518735.1 Pseudonaja textilis | reverse complement strand
TCTTTTTGTGGAAAATTACAAGACAGAACCAATGTAAAATAGTCACAGGTGGGGTGTGTGGACTTAGGTCTCTTGTGTGGACATAATGACTTCAAACTAATGGTGAATTTGACCCCACCCTTGGGCTCCACCTGATCGTCTCCTACACCTCTTATGTTTCTAAAGATTTACATTATCTAAGTATACCAATAAATTATTTTTCCTTAGCAGACAAAATAAAAAATAGTTTTATACTAATTGTTTGAACATACTAAAAATATAGAAGAGATCAAATCATGGTGAAGTAAATGGATTATTAACATTTAAGTGATTAAGAATTCAAAAGTATGGCTTTTTTAGGCATATTGAAGAGCAAACTTCTGGACAGTAGGCAAATTAAATTGATTTATAGCTCTCTAGGGTGGAAATAATTTGTTAATCTATCATAATATCCAATTAACATGCTGATAAGAAGCCAATTTGGAATGATAAAAGAAAGAGAATGTTAGGAATGATAGTCACCTAACAGTTGGGTTGGAAATATATAAACCAGGATAGTAATTTAATACTGTATCTTTAAGAGAATGCTGAAATTGTGATTGGCTAAGGTTCCTCCAATAGCCATAAGATGGAGCCAGAAACCTGGTTTCTTTCTCTTTGCATTTCCTGTTTTGCCTTGTTACCTGATCATTGTTCTACTTGGATTGTTGTGAGTCTTGCAACTGTTAGCAAACTCCATTTACTGAACTTTGTCTATGATACTTGACTTCGTTTTTGGATTATCCCTGCTTTACTACCTGCTTTAACCATGTATGATTTGGACTGTTTGTTGGACTTTGTTTACCCATTTACAGGAAGTAAAACCTACATTTTACTATTCAGTGTATCTGTATGCTGGTTGTGTGTTATTCCTCACCACTCTCACTATGTTTCCCTAAGTGCACTCATTTTCCTAATGGAGAATATTTCAACACTGGTTATGGGCCCAGTCCATGCCACACTTAGATAACTGAGAGTTATGAATACACAGTACCATATACAGACAGCTGTTTACTGTTTAATTGTGGGTTACTGTCCTGGTAAAGGTGGCACAAGGCCCGTCAACAAGTCTATCACTGATCACCCAGTTGGATGGAACATACTATGTTTCCTATGAAGTGCAGTCTACTTCTGCATAGGGAAGGGTTATGGGCTGCAGTTCAGAATCCACCAGATATAAATGCTTGAGTTCCAAATAATGAGGATGATGTCAAAAAGTTAGCTGACTTTAAACGGAACAATGAATGAGCTCTTTGCATAATTGGACTAACACTGAGTGACCAGCAGCTAGTCCATATTCATGGAGAAAAGTCTGCTGCTAGGTGTTGGGAGAATTTGAAGAGGATTTATGTTCGTGACAATGTAGGTGCACACATACATCTTACACGTAAACTGTTTAGAGCATGTCTTCTGAAAGGTGGAGATATGTTAGCTCATTTGAATTTCATGAAAAGAACTTTTCAAGAGCTACATGAAAAGGAACTGATTTTTTCAGAGCTGCATCAGGTTTATATCATTCTTTCCTCATTGGATGAAAGTTATGATGATTACATATCTTCACTGGAAGTCCTGACCAGAAATGAACTGACATTGACTGACATAACTGGACGATTATTAGAAGAGGCAAGAAGAAGGCTGGATATAGACCAACTGAGAAAGAAACAACCACAAGAAGAGGATGTGTTTTCAATTGCCTATACTGTTAGGAAATGTTTTTCTTATGGGGCTAGTGGACATATAGCTAGATTATGTAAGAAAGGAAAATGACAGAATACTGGTAATCACCAGAAGGCTAAGAAGAATGTTAATTTAGCTATGTCTAGCAATTCAACTGTAAACCATGATTTGTGAGTAGTTGATAGTGGAGCATTGCAGTGCATTACTAGAAATAGAGAGAGGTTTGTAAAGATGTCTATGAGTAAGCAACATGTATCATTGGCAAATGGATGGAAGATGAAAGCATCTGGTAAAGGTACTGCATATTGTTCATGTGTAAATGAGCATTTATCCATGTTATATGTACCTAAATTGAAATTTAATTTGTTATCAGTAAGGGCTTTAGTTAATATTAGTTATGTAGTAACCTTTAGGGGAGATAACTGTATAATAGAGAAAGAGGGTAAAAGTGTTACTGCTACTTTAGAGAATGATTTATATGTGATATATGATGACCAGTTGCAGACAGCTAACTCGGTTTATAACAATGTTAAGCCACATGACGAATGTATACATTTACTACATAGATGTCTGGGGCACATTAATTTCAAAATGCTGAAACAAACTGTTGAATTGTCAGAGGGAGTAAAATTAAAACCCTGTAGCAAGTACTTATATTGCAATGCCTATAACCAGGAGAAAAGCAAGGTTACTTCAGCAAACAGACTGAATGGGTTAAAGACCAAAGAACCTTTAGGGGTTGTGCTTGCTGACATTATTGGTCCTATGAAACCCAGTTTGAGAGCTGCCTGCTATGTTTTGAGTATAATGGACCATTACTCATGATACGGTTTCTGCTATTTAATGAAAAACAAAACAGAAACATTCCAACATTTCTTAAATTGGCTAAGGTTTGCAGAGAGAAAAATGAAATATAAAGTAATTACTGTAGTTACAGATGACGGGACTGAGTTCATTAACAATAGATTCCAAACTATGTTAAAATTGGCTGGTATCGAGCATAAGCGTTCTGCACCTTACAGACCACAACATAACTGGTTTATAGAATGAAGAGGGCAAACATTACAAGACATGGCTCGCAGTATGTTATCTGATTCAGATTTGCCTGAAAAACTGTGGGTTGAAGCCATAATGTGTAGCAACCATGTCTCAAACAATGTGGTGAACACAACAACTGGAGAATTGCCATTCACTCATTGGCATGGCAGAAAACCAAATTTAAGCTATTTACACACATTTGGAGCTCCAGCATGGGTGCATATTCCCTCACAAGTAAGACTGAAAGGGCAACATAGAGCTAGGAAATTATTTTCCATAGGTTATGGGGCCAACCATAGATCATTTAGATTTTGGGACCCAGGCACAGCTAATATTTACTGTAGCGCTAGTGCTAAATTTCTTGAGCACACTGGGTGGCATAAACTAGAACAGGAATCTAACAATGATGTAGTTATTGACACCCAGTTAGTCCCTAATGATGAAATAGTTAAACCATCAATTAAAAAAGAAGAACAGGCACAGGAGGAGGTAGAAGAACAGGTGGAACAAGAGAGTCCACCAGTAAGCCCTGAGTTACCTAGACATTCAACACGTGTAACACGACCACCAGATAGATATCAGGCAAGTATAGTATGCCAAGTAAATACAGTTCCTAGTAACTATAATGAACTGAAACTGTATCCTGCTAAGGATCAGGCTGCTTGGCAGGAAGCAATGGATAAGGAACTGAAATTCTTACAAAGTTTGGAGGTATATGAAAATGTCAGGTTACCTCCAGGTAAGCATGCCATAGAGTGTAAGTGGATTTATAAAATTAAGACAGGTGTGGATGGGTCTGTTACCCATAAAGCCAGGTTAGTAGCACAAGGGTTCAATCAGTCAGCCAATGACTACGATGAGGTGTTTGCACCTAGTCTGAAGGCTACCACATTATGAGTGGCATTAGTGTGGGCAGCTAAAAATAAATGCATAATAAACCATTTAGATGTGGAGACAGCACTATTCATGCACCATTACAACATACTATATATTTAAAGAAGCCTTCGGGGATAAAAACTGATAACCAAACTGATTTCTGAAGATTAAAAAAGAGTCTTTATGGCTTGAAGCAATCAGGATATGAATGGAACCAGTGCATAGTGAAGGAATTAACAAAGATAGGTTTTGTAGCTGGCATGGCTGATCCATGTTTATTCAAAAAGGAAAGTGATGGTGTAATTTCATTGTTGCTATTGTTCACTGATAACATAGCATTAATCACTAAGACTGAGAAAGAAGCTACTGAGATTATTTCACTGTTAGAGAAGAAATTTAAAATAAAACATTTAGGTGAGATTAAACACTATCTTGGTTTAAAAATAGATAAAACTAGGGGAGGCTACAGAATCTCACACTGAAGAACTTTAAAATGGAACTTTGTAAGCTGGCTAAAACACCAATGAGCCGGGAGTTTAGCCACAGTGGATTGGATTGGAAATATATAAACCAGGATAGTAATTTAGTACTGTATCTTTAAGAGAATGAAATTTTGATTGGCTGAGGTTCCTCCAATGGCCATAAGATGGAGCCAGAAACCTGGTTTCTTTCTCTTTGCATTTCCTGTTTTGCCATATTGCCTAATCACTGTGCTACTTGGATTGTTGTGAGTCTTGCAACTGTTAGCAAACTCCATTTACTGAACTTGTTTATGATACTTGACTTCGTTTTTGGATTATCCCTGGACTGATACTACCTGCTTTAACCGTGTATGATTTGGACTGTTTGTTGGACTTTGTTTACCCATTTACAGGAAGTAAAACCTACATTTTACTATTCAGTGTATCTGTATGCTGGTTGTGTGTTATTCCTCATCACTCTCACTATGTTTCCCTGGGTGCACTCATTCTCCTAACGGGGAATACCTCAACAGAGATTATTTAAGTAAATTGATGCTACTTTTCAGCCTATGACTGAACTCCTGATTCTCAACTCAAAGTCTTGCTGTCATGCCCCTGGTGGAGACTGACTGAGGGAGAGGAGGAACAGCCAGCAGGGAGTGGAAGTGTGGCTCCAGAGGTTGTGGAGAAGGCTAGGAAAGGTCAGAGGCTGGCTGGGACATGACCTAGGCCCATCCCCTCTCTGTCCTAGGGCATGCAGGGAGGAGAGGATAAGAGAGAGACATGGTCTACTGGGAAGGAGGGGGCCTCTTCATGAACTGCAACTGTGACAACTGGGTAAGAGGATGGACAGGCGTATAGGTGAGTGCTGGAAACAAAGCGTGGAAATATCTTTAGTTTATTGTTCCTCTCTGAGTTTGGTGTCCTTCCCAGTGTGTGTTCTGATATCTGTGGACATCTTCCAGCCCTTATCTTGCCTGATTTGTGTTGTTTTTTTTTTGTTCTTTATAATTTAAATGACATTTCCTCCTTCTTGTAACTGCTTGTGTGGGAGTTTTTTTGTCTCCAGTCAAGGATATTTGGGGCTTGGAAGCAAAGTGAAGGAATAAAAGGGGATTCACCTGTTTTTTGTGACTGTGTTTATTTTGTATCCCACCCTGGGTCATCACACTTGCATTAGAATTGAATGAGACATTGAAGCTACTGAATCCAACCTTCTGATGAGTGCAGGAATCCAAAGGAAAGCATCACCGAGAGATGTCTGTTGAGTCTTTTCTTGAACAAATCCAATAAAACAGAGCTTGCCATCTCCCTCACTAATTAGTCAATGTTCTCTTTCTTAAGATTCATTTGAAAGCCATCTTTTATATCTTTAGGACTTTGTTCCATGTCCTGCACTCAGGGGTGACAGAAAATAGAGATTTTTCTTTTTGCATGGTACCTTTTTTCAAGTACTTTAAAGTATGGTTGTTCCTTCTACTCCATCTTCTCAAAGCTAATTAGTTCCCTCATGTCCTCTTTTAAGGTTTGCTTTCCAGACTCTTATCTCCTTTTCCTCCATTGCACTTCTTCTGATTTCTCTGAATCTTACTTAAAATGTGATGCCCAGAATTGGACTATGTTCTTAAGGTGAAGATCAGTCAATGCAGAATCTATTAGTTTCTGCAGATTAGAAATTACATTTCAACTGATGCAGACTAACATTGCATTTTTTATTAACCATAACACATTGCTGGAGGGTATTCAGATTCTGATCAACCACATTTATAATACTGACTTCACAGAGGGTATGATAAAACTATTTTTTCCTTTCCATACCCTGTTTCATTCTATTGATAAGTAGTTACTCTTTTTCATCCACACCATTAGTAAAAAGTTTGGAAACTGCCAGTTTCGTGGCTGAACTTCCAGTATCTCACTTGGTATCTCATTCCAGGCAGATGCAGAACCATTGATGAACATTCAAGCTAGCTGTTAGACTCACTTAATAGATATACCTGACTAGCTTGTTAATCAGAATGCAAATGATTTGCTGAAGCTACATTATGTCCATACTCTCATAATATACTATGGAAGTCCCTTATAAAATTGTTGTTAACCTCACACTATATTTGTGTGATGACTCAGGGTGTAACACAAATGTAACAAAATCCAAAATGTAAATAAATGTCCTTTATTGCCTCCAACTTTGCCCCAGTGTTCAATAATACTCAGTTGGAAATAAAACGTACTCAAAAATAGTCTTCAAAAGAAAGCAATACAGTCCGAATTTAATGAGCAGACAGAGGGGAAATAAAAAACCAAACAAACTACCATGAAGAAATGTCCACAACAGAACAGGTGAAGTATTTACCAAATTCAAGAAAATAACTAAGCACAGTCTGTTGGAAGGACACCAACCAAGATAACTTCAGACCAAAATAAAACACGCTTGTTTCTGGCAACCTGTGTTCTAACCGTCCCTCTTGTATACTCGCCTCCACAGCTGTAACCATTGAGGAGGATCATTGCCGCTTCCTGTCTCACAAGCCAAGTTGTTGCCTTCTCCTTTCTTCCCTGTGTGTCCTAGGATGCAGAGGGGATGGGCCTGGTTCTTCCTCTGACTGCCCTGTCAGCTGTTCCTCCTCTCCCTCAGAGTCTGACTCTACCAAGGGCATGACCCTTTGTTCTGATGGCTCTCTCTTTGGAAGCCTCAAAGTCTATAGGAGTTTTTCATCAAAATTATTATTTTAGAACTCAAGAGAGTAGAGGACAACAACTGCACAACAGAGAGATAAAAAAGAAATGCTAAAGGCACAGGATTTGAGGCTTAAATTAGAGACTTGGAAGAACAGTCAGTTGTATGTGATGGAAGTGAAATTAAACATAAATAGTTTGGGTGAGTGAACAATGAAATTCTAAAGATGACACAGCTACAATGAGAAATAGCAAAGCCTAACAAACAACCTTACAAGTCTTTTGATGATGCAGATCAGTTATGGCCACCCAGCAATGAGTAATTGCCTTTCTCCTCCCACCAATAATAGAGAAATCAAGAACAACTCAGTAAAATGGAACAATTGCCCAGCAGTATGAATCTGTAGCAGACCTACAGAAGTATAGACACCCAAGCATGAAGGTAAATATAAGGCCAAATGTACACCCAAATTGAAGCACTGAAACAAGTAGCAGAATGGCTCAAATTAAGGCTAATGAAATTGCTCTGTGTCACCACTCTTTCTCCTTTTAATTTTTCCTTGATTTCTTTCTAAACTTTCAAGCAAAGAACTGTTCTGCAATCACCCTGAGGCAATTTATATGGGATCAGAGTCATTCTTAGAAACTAGAGATCAAGCAGTGGTGGGATTCAGCCAGTTTGCACAAGTTCGGAAGAACCGGTTGTTAACTTTCTGAGCAGTTTGGAGAACTGGTTGTTGGAAGAAATCATTAGGGCAGAGAATTGGTTATTAAATTATTTGAATCCTACCACTGGGATGAAGTAATAAACAGAGGATTTTAGCTGGATTAAAAAGATGTTAAATTTAGTTGAATAAAGAAGTTATAAATTAATCTATGACAATATGATAAAAATAAACAAAACATAATTGAAAGCCATTATTCTAATATTGGAATCTCTTTTGGGCACAAATGTTCCCTTCACAGGTGATTCTAGTATTGTCCTCTAAATATTGGCAACTACATTGACATCCAAATATTGACTTGTCTGGTGTTAGGAGTTAAGTTCTGCAAAATCAGGAAGTCTACAGGCTCTCCAGCTGTATTCTGGTAAAGCAACAACATACCGACCTTAGAAAGATCACAGAGTGCTTGCCATCAGATCTTGAAGAAAACAACTACTCATTTTTGGAGAACCATCATTGAAAAGAATTTACAATAATGGTTTTTAAATTGTCCAACTAATCTGGTACCTTCTCTATTTCCTTAGAATATTCATTTAACTGAATATGACATGTAGGAAATATCACAATTGTATGTAGTTTCATATTTTATTTATTTAGAATTTACAGTTTTTATTTTTGACTGAATCTGTCGTTTTTACTCTCTGGTTTGTCACAGCAACCAAACAGGACAGGTACAGACTTCAACGAATAATTAGGACCACAGAAAAACAATATCAACCAACCTGCCTTCCACTGAGGATCATATATTGCATGGACCAAAAAGAGGGCTGAGAAAATATCTACACACCCCTCACATCCTGAACTGGTTTCAACTTCTCCCCTCAGGATGCTGCTCTAGAGCATTGCATGCCAAAACAACTAGACACAAAGATAGTCCCCCCCACTCCCCGGTGCCATCTGATGTGTTGTAGAGCGGCGGAGGAACGAGGCTGAACCAGGGTGTAATGTAAAAGGCTTTATTACTATGAATAAAGGGTTGCCGCGTCTGCCTTCTCACTAGGCAGACTAGCTAGCGGCAACAGGCTGGCACTGCTCGACAGCCGCCTTTTATAACCGGCTGTCAAACGGTGCCAGCCAATGGGAGCGGCTGGTGCTCCCGCTCAAACAGCGGACCTGGTTGGGGACTCCAACCAGTTCCAAAGACATAACACTCCTTTCCCCCAGCTGGGAGCATGCGTAGTCCTTCAGGTAAGTTGGTTGTCTGTGCTGGCGGCCGGAACGTCGCAACCCGGGCAAGCTGCTGGCTGGCGTCAAGTCCTCGCCCCCAGGCATCATCTCGGAGGTTGTCGGGAAGTGGGTTCGGTCAGGTGTGGTGCTCTGTGAATTTGGTAAGTCCACATTTTCGGGCTGACCTTGGTGAGTTGCTTGGTCCGGCCGGCAGGCTGGTTCACTTGGCTGTTGGCTCGATGTCTCTCGTTGACAGCTCGGACCCTCCAGCAGAGCCTCCTGGTTGATGGGGTAGCTCGGATCCTGCAGGGAGCTCCCGACTGGGCAGGCTGGTACCGGCAGGGAGTCCTCGGTTCTAGGAGGTCGGGTTGGGTTGGTATCAGTTGTGCTTCTCCATCGTCTACGGAGCTGGTCCACATGTCTACGCCACAGGCGTCCATCTTCCAAGAGGACCCTGTAGGATCTAGGACCTGTGACTGACACAACTTGACCTGGTACCCACAGAGGATCCCCTGCATAATTCCTGGTATACACCAGGTCATGCAAGGCAAAGTCCCTGACCAAACTGTCAGATCCCAAAGGGGTGCAATCTGTCCAGGGTGGTCCTCAGGCGTCTCCCCATCAAGAGTTCGGCAGGGGATTTATTAGTAGCGGTGCATGGCGTCGTATGTTGGCTCAGGAGGTAACGTGATAGTTTGGAATGCCAGTTTTCCTGGCCAAACCTGGCAAGTGCCTCTTCTGCTGACCTGACTGTCCTCTCAGCCATCCCGTTGCTAGCGGGGTGAAAGGGGGCTGTAAGGATGTGTCTGATGCCCAAGTTGGCAACGTACATGCTAAACTCACATGACGTGAACTGGGGGCCATTGTCAGACACCAGTGTGTCAGGGAGCCCATGGGTAACGAAGAAGCGGGTCAGAGCCTTAACAATTGCTTGAGTGGTTGTCGAGGGTAGTAGGGCCAAGTCTATCCACTTGGAATAAGAGTCTACTACAACCAAGAAGGTCCTGCCATGTACTGGTCCAGCCAGGTCGATGTGCAGGCGAGACCAAGGACCACTAGCACTCTCCCACTTGGTAGGCGTGGCTGCTGGTGGGGCAGCCCTGGTTTCTTGGCAAGGTTGGCATGAGCTTACCCAGTTGGAGATTTGGGCATCCATGCCGGGCCACCAAACGTAGCTGCGGGCCAGAGCCTTCATCCTTACGATTCCCAGGTGGCCCTCGTGAAGTACCTTCAGGATGGGTACACGAAGAGTGGCTGGAATGACTACCCTTGTCCCCCACAACAGGCATCCTTGTAGTTTCGACAATTCCTGCTTACGGGTTTTGAAAGGGGCAAAGTCAGCGGTGTATTGCGTTTCCGGCCACCGCCTTCCCACCCAGTCCATAACTTGGGCAATTATTCTGTCTTTTTTTGAGTGCGCAGCAATGTCCTCGGCTGTAACCGGCAATTTAAGTTCGTTAACTTCAAAAATGGCATGAACAGGAGCTGGGTCTTCGACTGGGACTGGTAGGGGGCAGCGACTAAGGGCATCGGCGTGACTCAAGTTTTTTCCAGGGCGATGCACCAACTTGAATGAATAAGCGGCCAGGAACAAAGTCCACCTGGTCATTCTAGGTGATAGTACCTGTGGGGTTTGCTTATCCCCTGATAACAGTCCCAGGAGTGGTTTGTGGTCAGTTATAAGTTCAAAATGGTGTCCAAACAAAAATTCATGAAACTTTTTTACTGCAGCTACTGCAGCCAAGGCCTCCTTATCAATTTGGCTGTAGTTCCTTTCTGCAGTAGAGAAGGTCCTAGAGAAGAAAGCGATTGGTGCCTTGGAACCGTTGGGAAGCCTGTGGCTCAGAACAGCCCCAATCCCAAAGGGGGATGCATCTGCAGCTAGGACCAGGGGAAGTCTTTGATCAAATTGGATTAAAACTGCATCAGATGTGAGTAAGGATTTGACTGCCTTGAAGGCATGGGCTTCCTTGGGTCCCCAATGCCAGGGGGATTCTTTGTCTAACAGTCTGTGTAAGGGTTCAGCAATAGATGCTTTGTGCGGGAGAAATGAGGCGTAAAAGTTTAGTAGCCCCAGAAAGGCTTGGAGTTCCGTCTTGTTAGTTGGTGTAGGTGCCTCATGGATGGCCTTTACTTTGGATTCGACTGGGTGAATGCCAGAGGCATCTATCCTATACCCCAGAAAGTCCACTTGCCTAGTGGCGATGGCGCACTTCTCCCTTTTAAGTTTGAGGCCATGCTGCCTAAACTTCTCTAGGACTGCTCTGACTCTCTGTATGAGCTGAGGTCTGTTAATTGCTGAGACTAAAATGTCATCGAAGTAAGGGACAACCCCTGGGAGACCTTGGAGGATCCTTTCCATGAGGGATTGGAATATACCCGGGGCTACACTTACGCCGAATTGGAGGCGTTTGCACTTGAATGCCCCTCTATGTGTGATTATGGTTTGTAATTCCGCTGTCTGATCATCAACAGGGAACTGTTGGTATGCCTGAGACATATCTAATTTGGCAAAGATGGTGCCGGGTTCGAAGGTGTGTAACAGGTGTTGAATAACAGGGACAGGGTAGGCGCTGACCTGTAGATAACGATTGAGGGTGGTCTTATAGTCTGCGCAGATTCTTAAACTGCCATCTTTCTTGAGTGGGGTGACTATGGGGGTCTCCCACTTGGCAAAGTCAGTTGGTTCTAACACCCCTTGCTTTAGTAACTTATCTAATTCTAAATCTAACTTTGGACGGATGGCGAAAGGCACCCTGCGTGGCTTAAGGTGAAGAGGGATTGCCTGGGGGTCCACAGAGAAGGAGATGGGGGTGCCAGAATAACAACCCAGCTCGCTGCTAAAAACATCAGAGTAATCTGAGAATAGGGCGTCTACGTCAGAAGTTGAGACAGCATGGATCCCAGTTACACTAAGGCCGAGGGAGGGGAACCAATCTAGCCCCAACAGACTGGGGAGGGCACCATTAACAACCACCAAAGGCAAATGGCCTTTAAAGGCTTGGAATTGAACTAAAAACTTGCCTTTCCCGAGGACAGGGATGTTCTTGCCCTGGTAGTCCCGCAGTGTCAGGTGGCATCTCTGCAGCTTCTTCCTCGCAAATCTGGGATGGATTTTCTTTAGGGTTTCCCAGGAGATGATTGAAAGTGCAGATCCTGTGTCTACTTCCATCCTGCAGGGTTTACCTTCTAAAGAAACAGAGATAGTGATTTTATTAGGAGTCTGGGAAGTTTGGTTAGCTTGGTAGCAGGTATAGCAGTCCTCCACTTGCCTTTGGAAAGTAGTAGGTGGTGGAGGTCTTTGAGGAAAAGTTCGCCCTGCTTGGCAGATTCTAGCGAGGTGGCCTTTCTTTTGACAATTCAGGCAGATGGCGTTCTTAAACCTGCAGGATGCCCTAGAGTGGGAGCCCCCGCAAGCTAGGCAAATGGGAGGTTGCTTGGGGGCGAAGTTGTTTCTCTGCCCTGCTCCTACCTGTGAAGGCTTTTGTTGCTTAAGGCGGTTAACGTCTGTTGAGTCTATGGGGTCTTCTTCAATTGAAACTTCCTCTGAATGGATGGTGGAACTGCTGGGTTTTACAGGAGTTCCTTGAATTTCAGCTGCTGATTGGGCAGAGAGCTCAGCAGCTTGGGCTTCCTCCACGGCTAAGGCTAGGTTTAAGTCCTTTTTTGCTAGCAAACGTCTTTGCAGCCTAAGGTCTCTAACCCCACAGACGATCTGGTCTAGTAACATGTCTTCTAGGTAGTCTCTGAAACCACACTGTAAGGCAGCTGTCCTCAGAGCTGCCACATACTTGTTAATTGACTCTCCCTCAGCCTGTTTTCTGGTTCGGAAAGCATATCTCCTGGCTATCTGGGATGGCTTAGGTGAGTAGTGGTTGGAGAGGATCTCTTGGAGTTCATCCCACGGGACGCTCCTGATAGCGCGAGGGGCGACTAGTGCTGTAGCGGTGTCAAAAACCGCAGCCCCACAGTAGCTGAGGAAGTAGGATTTTTTCCTGTGCTCAGCAGCATCTGCTAAACCGATGGCATCGAGGAAGTAGCTGAAACGATTTTTATATGAGTCCCACGTTTCCTCGGCTGGCTTGAATGGCGGGAATGTCGGATTGGCATTCATTCTGGAAACGGCAGTGCTCGTCTCTTCAGTCTTGATTCAAGTTTGCGCTCTTAGAAGAGCGCTTGCGGCTGCGCTATCCGGCGGTGTCTGCCTCTCCGGCTACGGAGGCTTTTTTGAATTTCGCGCCCTTTTTGAGCGTCGGCGGCTGTGGCTTCAGAGCCCGTGACTTCGCTCTAGTGACTACAGCTCAACGCCCGGAGGCTTTTTTGAATTACGCGCTCTTTGTGAGCATCGGTGGCCTCAGCTCTACAGAATCGCACTACTGGTAGCCTCTGATCGCATCCCGCCCTCGTCGCCAGTGTTGTAGAGCGGCGGAGGAACGAGGCTGAACCAGGGTGCAATCTAAAAGGCTTTATTACTATGAATAAAGGGTTGCCGCGTCTGCCTTCTCACTAGGCAGACTAGCTAGCGGCAACAGGCTGGCACTGCTCGACAGCCGCCTTTTATAACCGGCTGTCAAACGGTGCCAGCCAATGGGAGCGGCTGGTGCTCCCGCTCAAACAGCGGACCTGGTTGGGGACTCCAACCAGTTCCAAAGACATAACATGATGAAAACCTATTTCCTTCTTCGGCTTAAAGATATTTAGCCATATAGTAGGTTATATTGCTATTATCCTTCTCAGCTCCTCAGCTTTCTCATCTTCTCAACTCATCTCCAAGCTTTTCTCATCTTCTCATCTTTCCTACTATCTTCTCCTTTTGGTACCTTATGATTTATCACTGGTTTGTAGCTTATGATTAATGATTGTAACTATGATTTATGACTTATCACATTGCTGTTCATATGTACTGGAACTTACATCAGAGACAAATTCCCTGTGTGTCCAATCACACTTGGCCAATAAAGAATAAAAAAATTCTGAAGTTTTCTGAATTGTCCGGTAGCTTTAGAAAATTGTTTCTAATAGAAAGGAATTGATATTGGGGAACTGATCTGGATATTTAAACATTCAGATTCATTAATTAAAAATATGAAAACGTAGTTTTAAATTTTAGGATATGTTTTTTCCATTTCAAACTAAATGTTGAGGTGAACAGATATAATTCAATGTAATATAAATTAAACCATTATCACTGCTCTTTGATGGTTGCCTAGTGTTTATATTCATGTCACTAGTTCTGCTGCTTGAACTAAATAATTCAAAATGCTCAAATCTTTCATTCTTTTTCTTTAAAAAAACTGGATTCCAGAGGACCACAAGCCAAAGATTTAATAACTTTTTAAAAACAAAGGGATATTTTGCTTTCCCAAATCAGATATTCTCCTCAGATTATAGAATGTTTCAAACACAAACTGAGATTTAGAACAAACTAAACCTTTTCCTTATTTCAGGGAAAGTATATCTTCATCAGTAATTAATTTTAAATTGTATTGTGGATGAGGTAACAACTGAATAGGCTAAGAGCCCAATTTTTTCACTGACTTCTAGTTTTTCCCTTCCTTCCTTCTCCTAAGTAGCAGACTTTTATTATGATTTGATCTTAATTGGTCGGCAAAGGAGTTATAAACTGTGTTGATGACAATGCACAGGCATTGACTTTAGCTTATCTAACCCATTCTACAGCATAAATCAACTTTTATTATTAGTAGTAAATGTAATTTTTTCTATCTGGGTACCATTTACGCCATAACAAACCAAATTACAAAAGCAAAATCAAATAACGAAAATGAGAAATAGCAAAAACGATGAGACAAGGCAAGACTAAAGCATATTCTTGCTTGATATCATATCTGCTAGCACCAATGTGAATAATTTTCTTCCTTGAAATAGCTGCACTGCAATCTGGCCATTGCCCAAGAACATTATCTTTAGTAGAAGACAAGAAAAATGATTATGTAATCGGCTAGCCAATCATTTTGTTCTGCAAGATAGGTGAGAGACAGTTTTTTCCAGGGCTTTGTAGAAATAGGGAATCAAATAATTGGTTCAAGTTACTTTTGTCATATACCTACAAAAGGATGAATTATGGAGAATATTTTTGAAACCTGCTTTTAAGTCTGCTTGATGGCACTAATCTTGATAACAGATGCTATCAGATTCAATGATTGAATAAATTCAATTGATTAGGTGTAAGTTAAATGTGATCTGACTGAAGCCTGATATGCTTGATCCCAAAAGGCCAACGTTAGAACCACATGGCTTTGTAGAGCTTGATATACTGATTTGATTATATCATTCCCTAATAAACAGAATATAGAGTTTTTGAATTACAGTACCATATCAGAATATTTTATTATAGGCACCAGACCAAGGAGGCATATAAAAATAAAACCATACTGATGTATATAACAGGAGTGATAAGATGATTTCAACCATTGAGATGATTCCCCATTCTCAATACTTTAGTTTGTATGCAGGCTGTATACACTGTGTATAGCTGTAGAAAATAATTGTTTGATCGATTTCAGAAATACTATTTTAAGACAGAACATATACGTGAAGAGTAATCGTTGAACTCTTTCCCATTTACATCTCAGAATTTGCCAACTGATGGGTACTGAGTATTTGAGAAATGCAGTTCTGAATCAATTTCAGCATTCCATCCTCTTATACTGAAATGAAGAAAAAAATATAGGAAAATGTCAGTGTCCTTCCCGAGAATCTAGGAGTTGAAATTCATAACTCTTAACGATGTGCAGTTTAAGATGATATTTTTATAATTTAATAACAAGTTCACTGTTCATAATTGGAGGAATAATTGGAATTATGTTACATTCAGTGAGGCTAGAATATCTCTACTTTAGTTATCTTTAACAGAAATGGAGAATAAATAATTAACCACTGCTGTACATGAATAGAGTACTCAATAATATTAATGGAATATATTTTCTGATTTCCCAGTTTTCCTCAATATGAAGTTAATGGAGCTCTGGAGAAATAAATAACAAGAAACTTAAATGCTAAATTGTATACACTATGTGTTTTACAAATAATCCCTCTGAATCTTCAACTGAAATTACCTGGTTAATGGATATCTTCATTATTTTCTTTTTTCTGTTGAATGTCAAATTGTGCTTTTCAAAATGAGGCAGGTCATGTCATGTATGTCTGACACAGTTTTCATAATTCGTATCATTTGCATGATGATGTCATGGCATCTACTGGAGATTGATTACTCAGATAGGGAGAATGTGTAAGTGTTGTTTTGAACAAGATGACAATATAGAATACACAGATTTATTTCAGTCTTGCAATATAACCTCCTCCCCCTTATCATCATCTTGAAGACCAAGTTCACTCTGATACTGAAAAGTGTATGATCATTCCTTTATCCTAGCTTTCAGTTGACTTTGGTTTGTCCATCTTGAAGACCAAGATAGACCAACCACAGTCAACTGAAAGCTAGAACAAAGGAATGATCATACACTAAAACAATGGATACAATTCCTTCTTTTCAGTATTAGAGTGAACTTCACAGTTTGTTTGTAAAATTGACATTTAAAAATCCATTACCATTTTTATTCCTTTTGTTTTCATTGTAGCAATTTACTTTAGAATCATGGGAAGACTGATTATTATAAATTATCTGCAACTCAGAAACGATTGCTGATTTCCCCTAATTTGCCAAGAATATTACTAACACATATTGCAAATGACCTTCTGACACCCTCAGATGTAGAAAAAAGGGGAGAAATCATAACATATTTGTTATATCTTGTCTCATTCTGATTAACAAAATATGCCTATAAACATTTAACTACTCAGGTAATTTCTACAGCTGGAAATATATAGTTGATGTTTCAGCAATCCTGGCTAGTTTGAAATGGCAAATTTAACATTTTTGAAGTATTACCATCCATTAGATAGAAGTTGTTTTAACACTCCGATTTGCTCAGCAAACATTAAGTCATAGATTCCAAAGGTCACAGACATTTGTCATCATTTAACTTGGCCAAAGTCATAAACCTCCCTTTAATCTTGTTATTATGTTGTTGTTTTAACTGTCATTTCAGAAATTACTATTTGTCACCAAGGTTGTGCATTAAATAGAGCACAACCTTGTTACCGAAACAGAAATGTGATATTCCATTTAAAATTATTAATCTAATTCAATTGAATTCATATTAGATTAATCTAATCCAATTAATCCAATTCTAATTTAATATATCCTAATTGTTTAAGTATACTTAAAGAATTAAGATATATTTCTGAAAACAACTGAGATTTGAACCTTTCTGTTGGAAAATGACTGTGGATATTTCCAGTTTAGTTTTCTAGTATATATGGTTGTCCAATCTTTAGGCTTGCCTGGGAGATATTGAATGAAAGGAATTGTCTTGGGCCACATATAAAATATGCAATACAATTAATGTATATAAATAACAAATGCTCTTTATTTTTTACATTTTTTGTATTATTTTCTGGCACATGACTAGATTTCTAAAGCCAGAAGCAACTCTAGCATGTTTCCAATCAATTTCTACATCCAGATCAAAGTATGCAGACATAACATTTAGTTCAAGTAGCAAATCAATATGGCATGCTGTTGGTATATTAAACATTTGCAAAAATAAATGGCAAATGTGACAAAAAACAGGCAAAAACAGGGAGAAAGAACCCCTCAAATAAGAAGAGATAAAAGCAAAAAAGGATAAGTATCAACAATCTATGCTCTTGGTATCATTCACAGAAGTTTTTAAGTCACTAGAAATAACACTCTGGTTAATTAGCACAGAGAATCCTAAGAATGGAGTGGTCATTCATTATTCCAGCTTTAAACCTTTCATGTAAATATTGGCAGCAGAATAAAGGTGACCATGTACAGATATACTTTCTGTATTCTGCACCATTTAGACAACAGTTGGGACGATAACTAGGATATCTTCAACCTTTCAAGAGCTTCTATTGCAGAGGATAGAGAGAAAAAAATATGAGATTGATACATTCTTCATTGTGTCCTATAACCTACGTGTACTAAAGTTATACCATGCAAAAAAAAGCAGAAGCAAAAGGCACAATATGCTAAAGACACATCCAATCATATATTCTATAAGATTGCAAAGGTGAATGGATAATAATGACCACAGGCTATGACCAATACTAAATTATAATAATGTTCTGAAAAAAATAAAGCAATATTATGTTTTACATGTTAATAACCCATACATAAAAGTGTATTACTCTGATCCTCTTATTCTAAAGCACAAGATCTCCACAATAGTTATTACCATTTCTGCAATAACTCTTTTTCTTAGGTTTTCCCCCTGGTGCCACAGGATATAAACCCACAATATGAATAAAATATTAATTGCATTGCTCAAATAAAACATTATTTTATCTGGGATACATAAACCAACACATCCTTCCTTTCAGTTTAGCATTGGGATGATTTTATGTGTTATCTAACACATAAAAAGCTAAACAGTCTACTATATTTATTTCTCATATACATCTGCATTTATTAGGGATCCAATCTACATTAACGCAAACAGTCACATTTTAATCACAAATTATGTTGTGGAATTTGCCTTGAAAACTAATACAATTTTTAATCTTCCCTCATTTTCATTTTCCTTCTTTTCTCTTATCACCATTAGTTGCATGTGCACATAATATTCTCTCTCAGGACTCTTATTCCATGCATCTGATGAAGGCAATGTGATCTCCTAAAGTCTAAAGTCAATGTGATCTCCTAAAGTCTCTCCTAATACTAAGAGTTTTAGCCCTACCTTAAGTATGAAGCCAGCCAGGTGACCCTGAGTGGATCAATCCTAAAGTGTAAACAATAATAAAACTGTTTAATTTTAATGTTGCAGGATACCCTGCTCCTTTTATCTGTAATCAAAATATTTTAGTATTATACTATATGTAGTATTTAAAAGCCAGCTTCTTGTGGTGGTTCAGATACCAGGCTAGGGACTGGAATATTTATTTATTTATTTATTTAATTTATTTATTTGATTTGTCAATCGCTTACAAGATAATAGGTATAAGTATAAACATGAGTAAGAATACAGGAAATAGGTACGAATAAATGGGGACAATAGGACAGGGACGGTAGGCACGATGGTTCACTTATGCATGGCCTTAATATTAAGAGTTCTAGTCCTACCTCAAGTATGAAGCCAGCCAGGTGATCCCGAGTGGGTCAATCTGTCTCAGCGTAGGAAGAAAATAACAGCAAAGTATTCTCAAAATCTTTCCAATAAAACTATAGGGATTTATCTAGGTATTTTCAAGGAGTCACCAATGACATGATGACACACACACACACACACACACACACACAAACACACACACACACACATAAACACAAGCCTATTACCGATATATCGACAGAACGTTATATGTTAAAATGCCCTTCCCCCAATTCACTGGTATTGCATTTAGATAAAATTAATTGAAAATGATGTCTCTTAGACCACAGACAGGAACCTCAGCTTCTCCTCTGGTTTCTCTGGTAACAATCAGAATTGCTTCTATCTATGCCCTGCTCCCCAAAATTACTGCTCTTAGTAACTACACAATCTCAGTAGATTTTCTGTTCCTTGTCACCCTCTATTTCTTGATTGTAACTATGTACCATTTTTATTTTATTTGTATTATACCCTGATTCCATATGGGTAAAAGCTTAAAAGTAAGAGCTGAATCAGAGCTAGATTCACTGAAGAGGTAGATGGGGCACTTTAATCTCTCCAATGGACAGGGCAAACATAATTTCTCAGTGAAAAATAAAGCAAATATCAAGCTGAAAGACCAATCTGGAGGGAAAAATATAAAAGCATATAAAAATCTGCAAATACAATTTAGGACATGATGCAATCATACTATTGAGAAAAAGTAATAACGAAAAATGTTAATTGTAGTCAGATTGTTAGCAGCTGATAAGCAAACAAAAATAGGTGTTATGCGTTCAATTAACCCATGATCTGGGAACTGAATAATAAAGGGACATCAGCGAACATTTCTAAATTTTTTCACTTTCTGGAATTCTTTGACAACATTTTCAGTTTATTGCCTAGAAAGAACAGGAAAACCATATTTAACTGACACAAATTTGTTAATGTGATTTTGGGAAGCAAAGAAATCTGCTTGGTAATTCAGAAATCTGCTTCCAAACATGTCATATACGCAGGGGTGGGATTAAAACTTTTTAACAACCAGTTCTGTGGGCATGGGTTAGGTGGTAGGTGTGGCTTGGTTGTCATGTGACTGGGTGGACATGGCTTGGTGGTCATATTATTGGCTGGATGTGGCCAACTCAATATCACTCATATCAAGGCACGCATCTCCTCCCCTGGCCTCTCATGACTGTGGGGACGCTGCAACAGTCGTAAGTGTGAAAAATGGTCATAAGTCACTTTTTTCAGTGCCATTGTAACTTTGAATGGTCACTTCACACAAGCAAAGTACCAGCAAAGGAGGGGAAAAAACTCCAGAGAAGTTCCTGAGACAGGAAGTCTAATCCTGCTAAGAATGTAATAAGAGTTAACGGAGAGGCAGTTTCCGCAAGCAATACCAGAATGTTTCCTTCCTGCCCTCCTTACAGAATTAGGCCAGTAAATTCTTCTAACAACCAGTTCTCCAAACTGCTTAGAATGTTAACAACTGGTTCTAGTGAATAGGCGCGAACTGGTAGAATCCCACCTCTGCATATACACATAGTCTTGTATGCATAATGGCATGAAGCAAACTTTTTAGAATACTAAATAAATTGGAAGTATTATGTTGCATTTCACCTATAATGAGTTATGGATTTGATCATTCCAATTCCATGAAGAAAAGAGATCAAATCATATGCCCAGGGATAGAAATGAAAGTCAAGAAAGTTAAAACCCCAATGGACACATAATAATTTGAATAAACAAAAGCTATGTGTTATTTGTCTTATAAAATATTTGTTTATTTGTTTATTGATGTATTTATCTATTTATTTGTAAAATTTATTAGCCTTCCATCTTGCCACATTCTGGGTGGGTTTAAAATATTAACTTATTAAGTTTTATTTATTTATTTATCTGCTTGAAATACCTTGAAGATATGAGTACAGAGTCCATCTAAGCAAATATTTTATTATTTTTAAATCAGTTTTATTTATATATTTTTAAATCTTTGAATAAAGTAACTAAAGAAATGTGTGTATCTGTCTTGCAGTTTTGTTAATTTGTACCATATTTATATTTCCATATATGATGATAAATTAAAATTAAGAACTGTTTTACAAATATTAATAAGCCCAGCCTACAGAAAGTATGTAACAGATACAGATAGTCCTTAATATATAACTATTCATTTAGTGACCATTCAAAGTTATACCAGCACTTATAAAAGTTTTCCCCATAATCGGAATTTGGAGGCCTGCCATGTATTTATGACGGTTGCATTGTCCTATCTCAGGTGATCACCTTTTGTGTCCATCTGACAAGCAAAATGAATGGGAAAGTCAGCTTCACTTAACAATTGTATTACTAACTTAACAATTGCAGTGATCCATTTAACAACTATGGCAAAACAGGCTGTAAAATGGGGCAAAACTCAATAACTGTCTTGCTTAGCAAAGGAAATTTGGGGTTCAATTGTGGTTGAATAATGTGATAATTTAACAGAATAATTCTTCTTCTGCTAATAATTTTTGGCATACAGCATTTGTAATTATTAATAAGACACAATATATCTTTAATGTATAGTTATGCTGTTTGTTTCCACTACCTAGAAAGTCCTTCACTACCCAAAACAGGGGTATCAAACTCACGTCATCACAGCAGCATCATGTGACGTATCGGGACTTTTCCCTCCTTTGCTAAACTGGACATGGGCATGGCCAGCACATGACACATCTGGCCCGTGGCCCAGGAGTTTGACATCCCTGATCAAGAAAGTCCCTGATAAAATAGATTAATATTTCCAATATTGAAGTAAATAAAAGAGACAAAATATTTTCTTGACAATTTCACTTAATATTGTATGTGAAAAAATAATTCAATGAATTTCTTTTACACATTCAACAAGATGATCACTGTTGTTTTCAGCTCTTATGTATGTATACGTATATAACATGTGAAAATCTCATACTATCGGAACCTTGTTAAATAATCAATAGAATCACCACTGGTTTTCAAAAACATTTATATAAGCTCACAAAAGGAATTTAGAAAATATTAGCTTTCTCATATATGCCTGAATATAACTTTACACCATGGTGTCAATAAAGATTATCACATTTCATTTTTATCATCTATATACATCTGCAGGTATAAACCATTCATTCAAGAGTCTCAAACATCATAATAACATAACAGTAATGAAGTTCTAACAATGTTAAGATATTGTGTGTGTGTGTGTGTGTGTATGTGTGAGAGAGAGAGAGAGAGAGAGAGAGAAATAGAAATGAAATGGCCATAAGATCAGAAGCTTTTCCTGTTTTCATATATTTCTAGGTATTTGATATTTAGTTTTTCCTGAAGAGATAAAGGTGCTGATAGAAAAACAGCTGAATCATCTATAATATTTAGAAGACTTACAATAATTTAAAATGATTAATTTCTTCTACAGTAACCTTTGACTCCGTGTTATAAAGTCAAGTATAAACATGAAAAATGCTGATTTTTAAAAATATATTTTAAAAATATATATTTCCCTTGTGCATCCTTTATATTTGAAATAATATTACTTTTCTGTTGTTATTTTAATCAAGCATAAGTTACCACATCTTTCCCTTTGCTTTTGATCTTTTTCTTTTAATGTGTGAATGAATATTCTTTATAAAATGCAAATAGGGAATTTCTCTAATTTAGCAGATAAAAAAAAAACCTTTGTAGGTAGATAATCTATACTTTGTAGTATAGATTATCTTTAACTCAAAAGCTTCTTAACTTTATTTTTCACATTTGTTTACACTTTTCCATGAAATATATACAACAGTAAAACAATGAATAAATTCCTTATTCATGGATCCAAACAATTAGAAAAACGTATTTTATCTTCTTTTTTGTAAACAATGGGTTTGTATAATGATGTATTTAAATACCATGTTGAACTACAATAATTGTTTTGATATAGTCATTGATATTTGTAATAGGATCTGTGTTACATTAATGTATACATTCCTCTAAAGATCAAACTACTAGAAAATAATCATGTCAAAGAAATATCTGATGTACTGCTGCTGAAATGGTTTTAAAACTTGTCCTATAAAATTCCACTATATTTGTTTGCTGCATTTTCCACACATGGTAATACAGTTTAGTTAAGTTAGTATGATGATACAATACTAAAACTTAATATGTATCACTATTATGAGTGAATAATACAGTAGTGGAACATTTATTTCTTGTTCCTCTACAAATTTGGAGGCTTAATCTAGCAGTATCTATTATAATTTCCATTATTATAATTTGTCCTTCAGATAAAAGATCTTTCTAGTATGAAAGTGGGGAGTTCCTTCAGGTTTTAAATTGTCCAATTCTGTCTATATGTTATAAATGATAAAGACATCAAAGGCCTTTGATGTTCCACAATTAAAGATGGAAAAAGTAGGGGGAAAATCCTTGCTCTTAAAAAAAATATCCAGTATTTTTATAGAACAAGAGAGAAGAGCTTGGTTGTTTGTTTCTATTTAGTATCCATCTTGCCATGGTGACACTCTGGGTAGCAATAAAATTTAAACAACAATCATAATATAACTATTAAAACATATTATACAGTCATATAATTTAGTCCAGAGACAGTGTAGTTGAGTAAAAAGCAATAGAATGAAATATGAATCCATCTGAGCTTCAATAACTACATGACCCCTAGGCTTGGACAAATAATCACATTTTCACCACTTTCCAGAAGGTCAACAGGATCATGGGTAATCTGTTCTCGGGTAATATGATGTTCCTGAATGCAGGTTTTGTAATAGAAAATGCTTGCTTCCAGGGTCAAACAAGATAACCAAGCCTTTCCTGTTGCATCACGGATGGAGCTCACTGAAAGAAGCCACCATAAAGGACATTGTAGGTGACAGCCATTGCCTTGAATTGGAGCTGAAGGCCAAATAAGAACCATGTCAGCTTTCATAGCAAAGATGTGACATTAGCAAATTGGGAAACACCCATAGTTGCCCATACAATCCATTCAGGACCAGATGTAGCCTCTGGATGCTCTTCAAGAGCACTCTCAAGTAGCATATTTTGAATGGATCCATTCTGAAGTGCACTGTGCATTGCCTCTGTTTAGATCCAGGAAGCAGTGATGTTAATGCACACAACATGAAATTTTGCAAATGGATTGTCATGGATATCACACCTTTTGAATATTATGTACCACGCCTGGCTGGGATAGAGCAAACCATCCAGAACAGGGGTCACCAACCTTTTGGACCTTAGCGACCACCAAACTCATGATTTTAAATCCCAGGGACCACTAATCGGTTCTGAGGGCATTGCCTAAATTGTGGGTGTGGCTTGGTGGTCATGTGACTGACTGGGCATGGCTTGTGTGTAAATATTACACACACACACACACACACACACACACACACACACACACATATATATATAGATAGATTTTCTCGGGTACAGGTATGTAGGTCTAGGTGTGTTTGGGTCTTTTCCCATGTAAGATTAAGAGTACCTTGGCAACGTTTCGGCGAGGTCCCACTCGCCATCCTCAGGCTGGTGCTTTTGGAGATATATATATATATATTAAATATATATTATTATATTTTTATTTTTTTTTTATAAAAAAGAGCAACTTTTACCCCAAATTAGGCAAAGCAGGCAGGCAGATTGAGTTGCTTACAGAATCACAGATTCATTCAGAAATATATCTATCTGCAATTGGCTAGCTCATTCTGTCACATAAAATTTGTTAGCAAGCAAACTCACAAAATTAACTCACAACACACCATGTATGTAAATATTGATTTTTTTATTTAAAAAAAAAAAGAGCAACTTTTACCCAAAATCAGACAAAGCAGGCAGGGAAATTGAGTTGTTCACAGAATCATTCAGTGATCTATCTATCTGCCATTGGTTAGCTCAGTGTCTCAAATTTGCTTGCTGTGAGTCTGCACTGAATAATAGAACCTTCAGTCCTGAGGGAGGTTCGGCTGTGCTTAAAAGCAGACCCAAAGATCTAAAGACTAGCTAGAAAGCAAGAAATCCAACCATTTCCTGCTTCCTAGCTAATCTAAATCTCCCAACATAGCAGAATAGCTGATGGTTGGAAAAAGGAAAAATAGCAATTTAGCAGGCAAGTTTGCCAGGTAAGGAGGAGTGGGCAGGGAGTTATGTGGGCAGCACAGCCTTGTGTTTCTGCGCAGCCTGGATTAATTGCTTTGTGGGGGGGGGTGCTCTGTGGGTGATATTTCTCTGCAGCCCACCAACATTTTCTCACAGCCCACCAGTGGGCCATGGCCCACCAGTTGGCGACTGCTGATCCAGAATATGTTGTCTCGCTCACTCACATACTCATGTAATATTCCCCAGCAATTTCCTTCACCAAAACCCCAATACTGTCCCAATTATGTCCAGCAACAAGCAGACCAATGTTAGTCCACAGTGAAATGGCTAACGAGACCACAAGGCACTTGAAAGTTTCTCAATAAAAAAAAAATCCACCAGGCAAACTTAAATCCATAACACAAGAGAATTCATGAGGCAAGAAAACTCCAGAACTTCCAAGGCATAATCTAAGTCAAGGCACAGTATCAATCCAAAGTGAGGCAGGAATTACAATGACCAGAAAATACACAGCTAGGAAATAAACATATTGTTCCCAGCATTGTCTTCATCTATCTGCTGTGTTAAAGAGCCAGCTTCTGATGCAGCCCATCAAGAAGGGCAAGGCTTTCTCTTTGCAAATAATCTGGCTGACCTTCTCTGCTCTGACCTTTTCTCTACTTTATGTGCTCTTGGATCAGGTGCAGAAGCAGTTCCTCTTCCTCATCACTGACTGACTAGTGAATCCTTAGGACTGCTGCAGCTGGGCTTCAGCCAACTCCCTCACAGCCAGGTGCTTGGAGCCATCAATCAACTGAGCTCTTGAAAGGCTAGGAATTGGTTCAACCTCTCCTGAGCTGACATCTGGAAAGGCATCAGAGAAAGCATCTTGGGAAGTTATCACACAGAACTAGAAATTAAATATCACTAGGTACAGGGCCACAAATTCCTTAGGTGCCCAGTCTTAGTGGGATTGAGCTTCAGTCCCCTGTAACTTTCAGTCATTGAAACATAACCTGCACTGCACCATTTGGTCAGCCAGGCATAGATATAGTAGCATGGTATCATCTGCATCCCATGCCATTGGATTACTTCACTTAGCGACTTCGGACAGATGTTAAGTAGAAGCTTTTCTCCTCCTATCAACAATGACTCAGAACAGAGAAGTAGCTCAAACTTGTGCTCCTAACATTTAAAACCTAAAGCTTGCTATGAGTATGCCTTGAGTAAAGCTATCAAAGGCTATTGGGGGTTTAAACAGAGCAAGGATTTCTGTATTATCCCAAGGTTCAAGCAGAGATTATCCACAAGTGTAATCAATGTCATTTTGGCCCAATGCCAAGGTCTGAAACCTGACTGAAAGTGGTCCAGATAATTTGCTTCCCCCAGAATATTACAACTTTCTCAACAGTCTTCCTTAGAAGAAGAATACAGAATATCACATTAAAATTGTACAAAAAGTATAATGGAGTCTAACTATTGCTAACTAAGAGGAGATGGATCACTGTCTCCTTAAGTGTCAAATGGCCACCCCATGTCTTAATGATGCATTTACCAGCACCAGCACCCATCCACTCATTATCTTCCAGGAGGCCTTAGCCAACCAAGAGTGTTGTCCACTTTCTCAGGATCACAGGATCAATCTTACTTCAGATAACCTTGCAAGACTGAATTCCATCAAATCCATAGGACCATCAAGGACAGAATTCAACTTTGGAATAAATCCAAATGACTTGTGCAATTAATGCATAGCATATTTCTCATAGTGGCCCTAGAAATGTATCACTGGCTCCTCCTTTCCAGAAGGTAACAGAGAGACTGAACAGGGTTATAGAGAAGCTATCTGTGGATGTAATAATATCAGAATAGTACTGGTGCTTGATTGCCCTTGGCATTAACAATGGTTCTAGCTTGTGTTTGTTTAGGTTCATACTTCATGGCCATCTAAATGTGCCCCTTAGCTTCTCCATAAACCAAGGGTAATTCAGGATCCATGGGGCTACATAGGCATGACCCAATCTGAAGTCTTCCCTCTCATTCCAAGTGGAACTATGCTTCAGCTGAGCCATTCACCATGAAGAAACCATTCAGGTACAACCCTATGCTCTCTCTCTAGAATCCAGATAGGTCAATCAAACTTTTGGGGAAGCAGAATACTCCAAGCAGCCAGAAAATGGAGCGGTGACAATTTCCTCCAATTCAGATTGTATCATCACTGCACCAATAGGAAGATCAGGTCTAAAGAGTAGCCACCATTATATGTCAGGCCTTCAGTGACCTAGGTCAAGTTAATGGCTACTGTGATAGATATGAATTCCTGAGCTATTTGACTCTACCATAAATTAGGCATGTTGGAATCAGCTCTTCTTTCCACCATGATTGTTGGCTCTACTTTTAGTGTAGCTGTCTTCAGTTCACCATTTCTTCCACAGAAGTACCCTAAATAATCATTGTTTCATGTTAATTAATCACCCAGGTTCTACTAATTTCTCATCTAACACATTAATCTCTACTTAATCTCCCAGAGGCTCTGCTTCATTTTGTACACTGTAATTTTGAACATCAGATTTGTTAAATTGCAGGAAACAACTTTTAAACAATCCAACTTTTCCCCCAGTTATTTTCTTTAATTTTTCTTGTAGGTCTAAAATAAATTCAGCAAAGTATCTTTCAATTTTCAGCTCATTTGGAATCTGCTCTCCCCCAGGAGACATAAAAGAGCCCAGTTTCTCTGCCTTTTGGACTTTAGACCCATTGTTAATGTTAAAAGAGTAACATACATTTAAAATACAAATGAACCATTCTCATTAATTAAGCAAAAAGCTGTCAAAATATAAAAAGGTAACTTTTTTCAGTAAAAAATATCTTGTAATGGAGGAATTTACATGAACACAAATATCATCTTTGGATGCCTGTTTTCTCTATTTTGTGCAATTGAGTAAAAATATTTTATAATATGGCTTTTATAACTAAGGCAAGAGGGAAAAAAAGTAAATGTTTAAGATCATGTAACAGAATATGTATACAATAGAAAAAAATATTAATTTATCAAAATATTATCTTATTTTACTTATTTTACTAAATAGGAAGTTTCACTTTTGACAAATTAGACTTTTTATGGACTAGTATTTATGTTCATCTATGATATATTACATACATAAAGGGCAAAGCATATTTATGTTCAGTAAAATTATATTATCTTGCTAACATTTTATCAAATTAGGATACTTAGCTTAGAAACATATATGAACCATCTTTAAAAAATTGCTTGGGTGTAGCAGATTTATAAATATTATAGTTTATTTCCAAAGGCATGGAATAGCTCATATTTATTGATTTTTCATCCATGAAATATGAATTATTTTGTGCAATCGGTAGTCTAATTGGGTTTTGGCTCAGCTGGACAGCTACTGCTCAAACCTTTGATAGAATGATGTGCTCGTTATTAAGTCTGAAGTCTGGTGATTTCTGCTCAGTCTGATCTTGCAACTATTTTAGTCTTTCTTTTAAGTTGTTTATTAAATGAGCCATTTAAAAATCAAAAGTACTTTGCCAGTTCCTCCTATTAGCTTTATATGACTTTTGTGAAAAGTAATATGTGTGAACAGGGTTGTATATTATTAATTCCTTGAACTGAGTCTGCCAAGTTCAATATTCTATACTGAGAGCATTTTACTGAATTAACTTTCTTTTCTTTTCTTTTACAGAAGAAAAGCATTTGAAGTTAAATAAAAACTGCCAGTAGAAACTATAATATATGGACCACATACTTTATAAAGATGTGGATTTGTGCCCATAGCATATTCCTCAACGCATTCTGGAGTCTTGCTGTAACTTAATTTCCAAGAACCTACAGTAGAAAGAGCTGAAATTTTCCTGAATTGCTTTTTCTGAAGACTAACTGAATGAGCAGCAGAATAATCAGAACTGCTGTGTATTGTGTTGTCTTTCAGACAATATTTCCACAGCCCAACCTTTAGAGATATATAGTTCTCTAATATTTTTTTGTATTATTTCTGTTGATGCTACCTGCATTTTTATTCACTACTGGTACATATCAAATGAAAAGAATGACCAAACAGACCAGATTTTCTTTCCAGTAGCTGAAGACAGATAATATTATCCGCTATACTAGATTATGTGCTTGCAAATATTGGACTAATCATATGACTTGGAGATCTAGCTAGATTGTGTCACTTGGTCAATTCTACATGTGTTGAAGTACATCTGTCCAAATTATTACATTTGCATATATTTACCATTGCAGATGTTATTTATCCTCATTATATTTTCCCTCCATACTTAAGAGTCATAAAGACCCTCTGTAGCCTGGAGCATTGACTTCCTTATGAAATTTCATTATACTCTGAGAATACACTTTTCCACTTTCCAGATTGGGAATCAACAGTGATAATGCTTTACATCAATTCACATGTTTCTAAAAATGGTCCAGCATAATGCTGTACAGAAAATATATATGTGTAGCCTTGCATTCACAGGTGCTACATCTATCTTATTTCCAATATTAAATTGTTTTGAAAATACAAGGGGAGCTTTTTTGATATCTCCTTTATTTTGCCAACCTTCATATTGCCTATATTTTGCCATAGCTGAATCAGCAGTTAGATGTAAGTCAAGATTAGATCTATCACTGCCCTAATACTAGGCAAATCATCTTCTCCTTCATATAAGATACCCAAACATCTTAGGCTGATCCTGAGAAATCTCTGATGGATAGTAGTAAAGATGCATCTGAACCAATACTTTGTTTTCCCACAATCTTCTGTAACTTTGTTGCTTGTACTGTTACGGTTGATATCAACTGTTTCCTAGTATGATTTGATTGCCTCTTTGTACCCTATGACTATATTAAGTGTTGGACCTAATTATTCTTGATGAATGTATCTTTTATTTTTATGTATATTGAAAGCATATGCACCCAGAAAAATTCTTTGTATGTCTGATCACACTTGGCCAATAAAGAATTCATCTTCTGTGCTGTCAATTCCACAAACTCACAAACAAGATCTACTACAAATTCAAGGGCTAAGGCAACTCCATTTCTGGTTGCTTGCCTCTGAGATTCAAAGGTCTACTGTCTTTGCACCTGGAGGCAATACCACAACCATGATTTGTAGTCATGATAGTCTTCATTTCCGTTAATTTGTTCAACTCTGACATGGAGTTTAATTATCATCAAAATAACGGCTATTAAAAGATGCTATGGCAGTGGACTACATCGATTTGTTGCCCTCTCTCCTTCACATCAGTTGTACTGAATGACCCCAAGGTCTTATAATATGCCAGAGAGTGGAAATCTTTTCTTTTAATTTCTCCATATCACACATGATATTATGAACCCAGATGAACTTGCTTAAGAGAATAAGATACATGTAGTATTCATTAATTTAGCATATTTTATCCCGCTTTTCAGCTAAAAGTCCCTGAGAGGCTTACATAGGATTTTTAAAAATATTTTTTAATTGTTTTACAAGTTATATAGCAATTATCCTGATAAACTGCAATGGTAATTAATTAAAGAAAAAAAATCCTTTATAATGAAAGGCACCAACTTTTCATCCCTTTCCTCTTCCGTCCCTTGATGGTTTGGTGTGTGTGTGTGTGTGTGTGTGTGTGTGTGTGTGTACAAATGATTTTCTCAACCCACCTATATGTGTAATGAGAAGATTGTGTGCTGCCACAATTTATAACCAATTTTAGATATTTCTTAATTAATAACTGAATGAAGAAGACCAAAATTTCCCAGAATCTGACTGGAGATGCTGGATTACATCTCAGCAATATATTCTGTACAAGCATCTGAAAATAGACAACTTATTGGTCCTAATCAGCCAGACAGAGAAGGATGTGAATACAAAGTACATTGAATTTTGGGAATTAATGAGTTCCACTAAGTGACTTTATGCCAGCGTAGGCATACAATTCTATTAAGATATAATAATGATAGTACTTAGTACTTACATACCTCTTTACAGTTTCAAAATATTTTACAAGCATTAACTAATTAGTTTTTATAACAACCTTGTGATGAGGTGGGAAAGCATTATCCTTCTTTTATAGTTATATAAATTGACAGGCAAGGATGTTAATTGCTCATGCCTCAGGCTACTGCTGGGTCAATAATGAAGAAACCTCAAAATGCTCTGCTAATATTTGTCTTCTTCTCCATTGATGCACTGATGACTAGATGCCTCACCAACTGTCTCTTTCTCCCTCCCTCTCTATCTCTAGGCCATTGTAAAAAAAATAAACAAAGTGGGGATTCATGTAGATATATGTATGCGGTCCTATTACTTCCCTCTAAAAGCTCCCTCACGTTGGAGCTTAATTATCAAAATAATGGGCATTAAAATATGCTATGACAGTGGATTACTCCCATTAACTCATACCAGAAAGACTTTTCTTTGTTGCTCTCCCTCCTTCATGTCAGTTATACTGGAAAAGCATAGAAAAAAAATCTGGTGCTTGAACACATGACTTCCTATAGAATTGCTCTAGATGATATAATGGTAATTTTTTAGGAAATAATGCAGTTGAGACCTCTTGCTGTTGTTACTCATTGGCATTTACTTTCCTTCAGCTTTGCACATTCAACATGAAAGTTTGCAATAAGAAAGCCCCTGGCTTTTCCTGGCTTTGCATGTCCCTGCTCCAATGGAAACCAAGTTGGTTTAACCAACATACCTTCTTTTCTGGAGATTATTACCCTGAAGCTATAAATGTTTTCAGAGAAAGTCACTTCATTAAAACAGTAGGATTGGTTTAATGGAATTTTGGACAACAATTTGGGAGTAATTTAATTAAAATATTTAGAAGTCAATCTGTATAATATTTTTTTTGCCATTTTTAATTTTTTTAAAAAATGTTCATTTTGTGAAATAAAACTTCAGGAAAATCTTGCAATTCCATGTTCCAAAGTTTTAGGCTTTCCTTTTAGGAAAGGCTTTCATGTTACAAAGTTCTAGCTTACTCCTATCATTTTTTTTTCTACTCCAGCAATGACAGCATCCCTTGAAAGTAATGTTTTTTTCCCAAAACAAAAAAAGATAACACAAATCTTAAACTCACATACTATTTGTGTAGATGCATATGTTAATCCCTTTTATTTTCTGCTACAATGAGAATTATAGTCATAATCCCAATAAACTTGTCATCTGGAAGAATACAGCACACATTTTCCTCCCTAAATAGCAAAGTCTATCCTGATAAAAACAAGAGATTCCACAAAAATACCATTGTATGTAATTACTGACTTTTCAAAATCTTATAAATGCTAAAGTCAGAGATTGAATGCTCTGAAATATTCTGGACACTTCTGGATTCTTCAATATATGGTAGAAATTGCTTTAATTGGTTAGTTAGTTGTGTGGTTGTTTGGTTCTCTTTCTGCTCAGGTCACACAAATCAAATTATGTTTCTATTAATGTATCTGCAAATCCTCAAACCAAAATTCCTATAGCAGAAAAGAGATTAATTTATAGGAAATGCACAGACAAGCAAAGCCTAGCACCTAGTTACATTTGGTCTGTGCATGTGTGCTGAGGAAGAAATAATCTCAAATTGGCAATTTCTTAGACCAGGGCAGTGGTGGGATTCAAATTTATTTTACTACCAGTTCTGTGGGCATGGCTTGGTGGCCGTGGCAGGAGAAGGATACTGTAAAATCTCCAGTCAGAGGTGGTATTTGCCGGTTCTCCAAACTACTCAAAATTTCTGCTACCGGTTCTCCAGAACTGGTCACAACCTGCTGAATACTGCCTCTGGACCAGGGTTCTGTGAAGTGTGGTCCAAGGATACCTGTGTGTCCCCAAAGGCCCTTCCAGGGTTCCACAAAACAAAACAAAAAATTGCCAGACATTTGCAAAAAGAAAAAAAATATCATTATTATTTTTACTTATTAAAAACTATAAAAAATGTAATGCAAAATGTTTATGTTAATATCTAATGGATTTAATATTGTTGTTTTTGTATGATTCAGCAAATAAATATTTTACAAATGTATCCATATTTATTTATAAATATAACTCATACAAAAAAAAAAAACCCTCTTCTGCAAAAAAATGAGAAAGAGTTCTGAGATCAAAAAGTTTAAGAAACAGTGTCTTAGACAAAAAGTAAGCAGAATGATAGCAAAGATTGAGGTGGGGTAAGAATTTCTCTATCTGCACTCTACTGCCTCCTTGTGGATGACAGCTGTTAAACATGATGTCTTGAATGAATAAACGTTCCATTGAATTTGAACCCTCAATGGCATATACATTACCACAGGGGTCTATCATCATCCCATTTTTCAGTTTTATTTAACTCTATCAGCTTTGAAAATACCTGAGCAAAAATGGTAGAAGAGAGATTCCAAGTTTTTGCACCCAGAAGAAACAAAAGGAAAAAGGGGACTTGTAGCACCAAGGGGAAAGAGCTGGATGAACATTTCCTTTGGAAACAGGTATACCGGTATGATAAAACTAAATATTTTGTCCAGGGCTAATATATAGCACCATCAAGCTTTCTCTTGGTGGTCAACGCCAAGATTACATGGCTGAAGTTAATAGATCTATCACCGAGATCATCTTCATCTGCATTCTCATATCATCATGATCACTCAATTGCCAGTCTGCTAGGCAGATCGCTGGATTAACAGCAGACTCTCCCTTTCCCTCCCCACTCTCCACTTGCCCATCTTTTTACCAAGTGATATTGATGTATTTTCTTTGTTTTCCTTTCCTTTGTTTATGTTATTGTTCTTTTATTTTACTTTTGTCTTGTTTAAACGTTTGTTTTATTACTTGATGTTTGTTGTAAGCCACCTATAGAATCCCCATAGTGAAATAGGCAGCAAATATAATAATAATAATAATAATAATAATAATAATAATAATAATAACAACAACAACAACAACAACTGAGGTGGTGCAGTGTTTAGAATGCAGTACAGCAGGCCACTTCTGCTGACTATCGGCTGTCTACAATTTGGCAGTTCAAATCTCACCAAGCTCAGGGTTGAATCAGCCTTCCATCCTTCTGAGGTCTGTAAAATGAGGACCCCAGATGTTGAGGCAATATTCTGACTCTGTAAACCACTTAGAGATGGATGTAAAGCACTGTGAAGTGGTATATAAGTCTAAGTGCTATAGCTAATTTAACTGAGGCCAATCAGGAAATTCAAAGGAGATCAAAAGTGACAATTACAGCAATAAAACAATAAAATAAGACTAACTTCTCAGTTTTCAGAAGATGTTCTGTGAGCCTGAATGTTTTGGAGCTAATGAATAGTAACTTATTTAATTGAATAATGTAAATGAAATCTGCAGTGTATTTCTATGGGAAAAGATTTTAAAGATTCACCAAAAGGAACTTCCAACTCCTGAGTGATTAAAATTCAATTCAACACCCATCCTCACATCTGTTTGTGAAACATGAGCTTGTAAAAGAACATTTAGAAGAGTTGCATACAAAAGCAGTTTATCCAGGTAATGTTTACCTTTCAAAGGCTGCATCAGAGAAATTTGCATCACAATATTTTCTCAGGGAATTTAAATTAACAATAATTTGTGTTAGGGAAGCTGAAATGGAATGGAATGGAATGGAATGGAATGGAAGAGAAGAGAAGAGAAGAGAAGAGAAGAGAAGAGAAGAGAAGAGA
>NW_020769329.1:3043188-3058046 GCF_900518735.1 Pseudonaja textilis | reverse complement strand
CCCCCCCCCCCCCCCCCCCCCCCCCCCCCCCCAGTATTTATAGAGAGATGGCAGCTCCGATCATGCACTGCTTGCACTGGCACGAAGCCGAAAGCACCAGCCTGAGGATGGCAAGTGGGACCTGGCTGAAACATTGCCAAGATACCCTTAATCTTACACGGGAAAAGACCCAAACACACCTACACATACATACATACATACATTCATACATACATACATACATTCTTATGTTTTCATGGGTATTTATATGTACGGTATTCGGCTTTGTATGGGTATTTTCCTATGTCTTTATAGTTGTGCTTTTAAGTTGTAGTGACCAAAACCTATGAGAAGCTGGAAGTTAAAAGAGCAGGAATACTATGTGACCTCAAATTCCTAAATGTCACTACAACTTTAAAAGCACAACTATAAAGACATGGGAAAATACCCGAACAAAACTGAATACCATACATACATACATACATACATACATACATACACACACACACACACACACACACACACACACACACATACACACACACACACATATATGCATATGCATAACAAGAACATTTCTCATATAGGAGTATGCAACAGAGTTATTCATGAAACCAAAAATTTTCATCATCATCATCCTCATCTTCATCCTCACCCCATAATCCCTTGTGGGGTGGAGTCTGGGCAATTGAATGGAGCTGAGTGTTTACTGGCCAGATGCCCTTCCTGTTGCCGATGCAGAGTTTTTTTTTCCAGCAGATATATTCTCAGCATGCCCAGAGAGAAATATTTGCCTCTACCTAGGGTTGAACTCACAGCCTCCTGATTGTGAGGCAAGAGCTCCACCTCTAGTCATCGTACCACTCTGAAAACACTAATTTTAATACTATTTCTAAATAGAAAATAATTAGAAAGCAAAAAAGAAATAACTCAGACAATCATACCAATTCAAAATGTGTACGTATAAACAGAGGACTCTTTACATGATAGAAGGGAAAGGTAGCTGGTTAGCATACCCCACTCTTAACAATGGATGAGATATTGATATAAGAAAGATGACTATTAATGACAGTTAACAGGCTAAATCCTGGAAAGATATGTGTAGATATCAGGCTGAAAAGAATGCAAATGAGCAAAATAGATGGATTTAGAGAAAAAAGAAATGGATGAAGGATGGATGAGGAAACTTCCAGCTTTCTCCTCTTTTTTAATGAAAATGCAAAGTCAAAGTAAATCAAACCTGTGAACCAACACATCAAAGTAATATGATGTGATCTTATCCAGATATGATTTTCTGGGGAACTTACAACTGGCACCTTGAAACAGATCTTTATTGAAACCAGAATAAATGTGGGAATTGTAGGGTTATATTTCTATATTGTTAATTTATAATGTACTATTAATTAAGGATATTGCTTGGGAGATAGAGTCTGAACCCTCCAATTGATGTCATTTGGAGTAAGATCACATGCTTTTCTCTATTATTCTCCCCTCCAAAAAGAAAGAAACTTGAAGTTTCAAAAAGCCATATTGAAATTAAAGGTAACTTGAGAGGAGAGCTAAGGACCTGAGAAATTGCATATTCTTCTTCACTGATATATTCAAACAGAAGAACAATAATCTGCTAGAGAAGTTTTAGCTTGGATTATTTTAGTTTGTATATTTAGTTTATGAAATATATTGTTAATAGAACAGCAAAATAACCATTGCTGTGTCCCAAATAGAGGCCAGAAACTTTAAGTACAAAAAGTGACTTCAATTCATTTCTTAAAGGTCTAACAGCATATGTCACATCTTGAAATGAAGTATGAGCAGTTTGAATTATCTAATAAGAAAAGAGAAGAAAGGGAAAAGGAAAGGAAAGGAAAAAGAAAGAAACAAGATGTGTCTTTCTAACATCTAGAAATATGTGCTAAAGGAAGATGACTGTCTTGATTTCCAGTTCTACTTGTGGATATGATTGTGGAAAATATAAACAGTTGCATGTGTTTATGATCTTAAAAAACAACAACCCTGATTTTCCTGTTTAATATTCACAATCATTGATCTCAAAGATTGCAATTTTACATGTTTGAGCTGTTCATAGGCTGACTAAAAACTCCTTTAGAAAAGATACTAAGATAGCTAAAGCCATTCCAATCATAATTTGGATTCAGCAGAAATTCTGTCAAAAGACAAGACAGTCTTTGTTTAATTAGAAGCAAAGTAACTGACCACTGAAGAATCATTGTGTGTATGACATCACTAATGTGATGGGAAGTAGAACACAAATCCTGAGTAAGGCTTTTACGTTAAGCCTCTGGAATGGCCAATTTAAAAGTCAAAATCCTTCACCAGGAATACTGGGTGCAGTTTTTGACAAAAGGTAGCACTGGGAGGTAGATTTTTTCCCCCTGAGAACAATCTATTTTCTTTTTTTTAATAATAAATTTTATTAAGTTTCCAAATTTTAAAAACATAAAATAAAACTTTATACATTGTTATCAACATCAAGGTATCTTTTGCATCTCCTCACATTTTTCAGTATATGTATTTACTTATTCTAAACCGATGAGTGGTTTAGAAATAAAAATAAAATAAAATGGCAATTAGGAAAACAATGAAGGAATATGTAAATATGTAAATATACCGTGGAGAAGATTGAGATGTAAGGATAAAAGATATTGATTTAAAGTAAGAGTAAGATGTAATGGTAAAGGAATAAGAACAATCCATTTTCATTTGCATAACCATGCAAAGTAAAGATGAAGTATTTGGTAATAGAGGCAGCAAAGTTCCATCTTTTATTGGCATGCCCAATAACAGTAATCAGTAGACTCCTTGCCAAAGGAACTCAGAAGAGTCCCAATGCCTAATTTTCTCTGAAATAATGTATAAGACTTATAAAGGCAGTAAAAATTTTAACATGATCTTGGCACTAGGAATGCAGACTGACAACGACAGGGGAACACCTTACTATGTACTGGTCCTGGACCTCTCACTACATTTTGCTCTTCAAAGAAAGGTCTAAGCCCATCATTTTACTGGTAGTATCACCTTTATGCAGAGGTGGTATTCAGCAGGTTCTGACCAGTTCTGGAGAACCGGTTGCGGAAATTTTGAGTAGTTTGGAGAACTGGCAAATACCACCTCTGACTGGAGATCTTACAGTATCCTTCCCCTGCCATGCCCACCAAGCCACGCCCACAGAACTGGTACTAAATATTTTTGAATCCCACCACTGCCTTTATGTAAACAATGATCTTTATTGTATTCCAACATTAACCCTCTTTTATACCATGGAAAAGACCATTTTATTATCCATCTTCTTCCCCCTTCAGGATCATAAAACAATTTCAATTTGCCTGCTAAGTGTAATAATGCACTTCAGAATTGTAAAATGAAGGATAGGTATTATTTCTCTCCTACCTCCCTTCACATTTTCTTTTCCCATTCTTCAAGTGCACAATATGGTAGGGCAGAACGATAATAGGCAGATCGTGGTAGGTCATCATCTGTTAGAGTACTGAAAAAAGATTTGATAAAAGCCTTTCCACCTGGGTTTTGAAGAACTTTTCTGCTATCAATATTTCCCGTTGGATCATTCACAAAGCTCTATTGCCCATAATCATTAACATAAAATATGGAATTGCCACTCCACTGTGCACTTCCATAATATAACTTATTAAGACTGACAATAACTCTGTTCTTCAAGCCTCTTGCCTGCCACTTTTTTTCTGAACAAAATAGGCTCATATAATAGTTTTGGGGAAATATACTTTTATAGCAATAGCAATTGCAATTGCACTTAGACTTATCTACTGCTTTATAGTGCTTTATAGCCCTCTCTAAGAGTCAACATATTAGCCCCAACTATCTGGGTCCTCATTTTACCCACCTCAGAAGGATGGAGGGCTGAGTCAACCTTGAGTTTGGTGGGATTTGAACTGCCAAATTGCAGGCAGCCGATAGTCAGCAGAAGTGGCCTGCTGTACAACACTCTAACCACTGCGCCACCGAAGTTCTTTATGTAGGATGTCATATCATTTCTGATTTCTGGCAATTTATAGAAGAGTTCTATGCAATTTTCTTAGCAAGAAAGCAATTGCAGAGGCATTTTGTCATTGTCTTCTTCCAGGTTGTGAATGAAAAATGCTGTAGAAATAAGTAGAGTAACAAGTCCAATGCCACCTACCTGGTTTCAGAACCTAAGGGAACTTGGGTCTTTGCAGTTCAGAACATTAACCACCATACTATTTTGTTTATTTATTACATTTATTTGCTGCTCATCTCTCCAAAAGAGGACCCTTGTCAATCATTCAGGATAGTTCAGACAAGAAGCACCAACTAAAATAATTTACACAAATTTTATGATAAGATTGCAGTAACAGAATCTTGCAAATCTGACATTTCTCCTCCCTCACTTCCAAAAGCTAGGAAAGGTCTCTTGTGAGAAGTTTGCCATGCCTCAGTTCTCCTGCTTTTTATTTGATCTTTGTCTAGTCTGTGGTTTCTCTTTGTTTTTATGCCTCTCAAGAACATCCTCATGGATCATCATATCTCACTCTTAGGACAATACCATACTACTGTACTATATCAGCTTTTGATGCATCTAAGCTATTCTATGAAGTTGATACTGATAGATTCTAGTTCATCAATTAAAACTCATTTGGGTTTATAGATATAGGTATAATAGATATTGAAAAAAATGATATCAATATATAATGTCCTCAAGCACCATTCCAAACAGATCAAATGTTTTAATTGGTTTCTAGTCTATGCTAAGGAAGAATTTCAACAAGGACAGGAAATAATTGAATAGCATTATTATGATATTAAAATTAATGGGAATTTTCTAAGGAAAATAATATGGCTATAAATTAGTACAAAATATTCTGTTGAAATACACTTAGTAAATTGTTTGTAAAGATTAATTAATTCTTATTACCACGCTGTGGGCACAGGTTTTACTTAGTTATTAGGGAAACTGTTAACATTTATATTCATATAGATTTATTTTTGCCCTTGAATGTAATTAATGTTGAAAAATGGCCAATATTTCCCATTCCCTATAGCTATAATAGAAGGGAAAGAATATTAATAGTGTACATTCAATTACTTCTAAAAAAATTTGATGAAAATATTTTTCCCCACCCATCCAATGGTGTCCTTTACTTATATTATTTCATTATTGTCAATAAAACACTACTTTTAATATTGCCAGTGATTTTGTTGCATTCAAATGAATAAGAAATTTTGAAATTTTGTTGCAATGCATTTATTTTTCATTTCCCATTATTTTTAAAGTGCTATAGTAACTGAAAAAATAGTCTTCAGATATCCTGTTTCCCAAATAAGCAAACATATTAGATCACTAGCTTCAACTGAAATTTCATTTAATATAAAAACTGAATTTTTTTTTTAACCTTAATGTACAGGCATTCCAGTATGGCTGGCTGGATGGAATGCTCTATGTACTTGAGTCAAGTACTTCAACAATATATTTCTGATGTCTCCCCCTCTCTCCACGTATGCAATCTCCTAAAAATAGCATTCCTTGGGAAAGCATAAAAATCCCCATTGATCTGGATGATTAGGCACTTCTCCCATCTCAAGAAACTGAAATAAGGATCAAGTGTGCAACACAAATAGCATAAGCTCATTGCCATGGCCCCATTGGAGCCCGGTTCCAAGGAGAAGGAGGAGATGGAGCCTGTTGTGGCCCACGCAGCAGATTCAGACAATGAGGAGGTTGGGGAGGAACATAGGCCAGTCCTGGAGTCTGGGGAAGGCTCTGACGAGCGCTCTGCATCAGAGGCAGAGATGGGACCAGGGCCATCTGACAGTTATCAGCTGCCTTCAGAGTCAGACAGTGAGGCAAAAGAACAGCTGGAGCCTGTTCCCAGTGTGCATATGTGCAGAGCTGCCAAAAGAAGGGAACATCTATGGAACAAGGGTCGACTTGGGAGTAAAGCCAGAGGTGGACAGTGAATGGTCCCTCCCAGAGGGAATAAAAGAGGAGCGAAAGGGGAGTGGGGTTTTGCAAGAGACAATTAGTTCATTTAGGTGAAGATCGGTTCCTGCATTCTTGCTAATTATTTGGCATTTGCAAGATATCAGCCTGGCAACTCTCCAATCCTGATAAAGGTCAGTAATTGTGGAATACCTTAAAAGACTGTTGGCTGAGGCTTTGCTGGAGATGAATTCACTGTAAACTAACTAAAATGAGTTTATCAGGACTAGGAGTCAGCTTCATGCCGTTGGGGAAGCTTAGGCCAGATCAGAGCTAGGGCCATTGGAGGAAGAGGGCACAGCCTCTCTGGCCCTGGAGGAATGACCAGAAGATCAGAAAGAGGCAGTCCTGGATCCCTTGGGCCTCAAAAGAGTTGCCAGAGAGGAAGAGAGGGTGCAAAATGACTGAGAATGTGGGGAGGAGATGGAAAGGTAGGCAGTGGAGCAGAGGAGGATGGGAGTCCAGATGAACAACTGCCCACCTAATCCCTGAGTGCAAAGAATGGAGGGGAGTCAGAATCAGACTACTAAGGAGAAGAGTGCCCTGCCCCTCTTCACAAGGCTCACCTGGAGAATAGGATTTGAGGAGATGCCAGGGGGAGGAGCTTTCGTTGGGAACAAGTGTGGTATTTGCCAGCAACATTTTCCATGATTCAAGAAGCCTTGATGTTACCCCTGACTTGCTGCCTTGTTTTGCTTTGCCTTGCTGTCTTGCTCATCCTTTCTTGACTTTGTTTGCCTTGCCTCATCTTGCCTAGCCTTACTGGGTGGGTGTTGCAGCGACCCAGCTAAGAGCTCTGATTTGTGCTGCGGCCTCAGTGAACTCTCTGTAGGACAATGACGCACATGACCAAGTGTCCTGAACTCTTTTTGTTCATAGAACTGTGCTGCCCTCTCTCTCACACACTTCTGGTTTCAAGGAACTGCTTGAGGTGTGAGTACATGTTAGAGCCTTGTCCTTGGGCTTACAGTGAGCTGTAAGGATTTTGGGGAGGGCTAGTTCAATAAAAGGGGATTCAATCCTTCTTTTGCATTGCCGGTGTTGCTTACATGCGCTGCCCTGTGTCATAACACTCATAACTCTTTTTTTGGCTATGGATTGTATTTGGCTTTTAATTGGCATGCTTAGAGATTGTACTTTCCAAAACAAGTAATTTATTTCAACTAAATTACATCAATTCAGTCAGAAAAAATATTCTTCATTTATTACATTTTAATACATTAATACATTTTTCTTAATACCTTAAATATGATCATTTTAGCCAGTTTGGGGATTATTGATGGAAAATAATCCTACTTTACATAATAATTTTAATAACGTTTCACCTTAATCTCAATCCAGGCCCCTATCCTACGTCAAGAAAGATGTGGATGAATGGCTGCCCATCTCAAAATAGAAACTTTGGGTGGCTTACAGCATTAAAAATAATTCAAAAGCATGATATCATATAAGGTACAGCAGCACACATAGCAGCCAAGGAATGAAACCAGTTGAACAGGCTCCCATTAATCACAATGCCTGGGAATACATACATGTATTCACAGTCTTCTGAAAGACTAGCAGGATTGGGGCTTTTTTAGTTTCAGAGAGAATGGTGCTACATAGGACAAGGGCAGCAATTGATAAAATTTTCTTCCTAGTTTCCATAAGATAACTTTTTTAACTGATAGGATCTGCACCATACACCTCTGCCTAGTTCTAATAGGAAGAGTAGAAGCAGCCAAGGACATGAAAATAATCTAGCTTTTACTGATGACTACCAACACTTTAAATTTCATCTGGAAGTGCAATTGAATCTAATGAGGCTCATGGAGCAAAATTACTGAGATGCAGTCACATCGATGTCCCTTGGAGGACTAAAACTGCATTGTCTTCTTCCAAACTGCATGTGTGGCTTTTCTTCAATACTTAAGTTCTAAAGAATATCTCTTCAGTATTGTGATAGAAAACTTTGAGAATATATCTGGTTCATGTACAATAGCAATCATCCCACAATTTCACTGAGACAACATCCCTCTGGTAGCACTTCAATCATTACAGCTCTGTCTCCTCTTACAATACCTTGTTTTTATACCTCTTGCCAATCAAGCTAAGCCTTTGGAGTATGAATTTATCTGACATATTACATTTTATTATGTTTTCTCATATCTGAATGACTTTTCCTAGTTGCTTGTATAGTTCGATATGTTCCTCTTCTAAAAGCTTCTACCAAAACTTAGACTTATATACTGCTTTATAGTGCCTAACAGCCCTCTCTAAGCTGTTTACAGAGTCAGCATATTGCCCCCAACAATTTGGGTCCTCATTTTACCCACCTCAGAAGGATGGAAGGCTGAGTCAACCTTGAGCCTGTTGAGATTTGGCTGCAGCAGAAGGAGCCTGCAGTACTGCACTCTAACCACTGTGCCACCGAGACTCCTCATAATACATTTTATAATACATTTCTCTTAAATTAACATCTTATTTCAGGATATGTCTCTATAAGGTTTAATAATAAAAAAAAAACTTATGAAGAAAGTTACTGATTCCTAGAATTTAGAATCAAAAGTTTTTCTCTAGAAGATTTCTTGTCATGAAGATATGAATAGTTGTATAGTACATCCACCATAGTGCCTCAGGTCAGACCTAACAAGATTCTTAAACAATGGGTGGGTGGAGTAGTAGTAGTGATGGTTAGTAGTGATGGTTGCATTAAGTAAAATACAATAGAAAATATTTTGAAAAAGTCAGCTGTAAAGAAAACAGAAAACAAAAAAACATTCAGCTAAAACAGAGAAGTTTCAGCATCAGCTCCAGAGCCAAACAGTGTGATGTGAAGCTTCTTTGATTTCTATTTCTTACATTTCAAAAAGTATAGAAAAGAGAATAGTGGACAAGACAGCTTTTAGCCTGATCCAACAAGGCAATTCTTCCAACCAAAGTCTATAGAGAGAGTCAGAAAACCCAAATTCTGAAAACTGCAGACCGCTGTATTTTTTTGGTATTTAAATCCTTGTATACTTCATTTCTCTCAGCCAGCAATACTAGAATTCAATTTCTACAAAATAATTGATTTGTAAGAATGAATGGTAGGGAATCCTTGAAAATACTAATTAATCATAACCAGTATACTTCACTCATTACTTCTTTCTGATAAGTAGGCTACAGAAATTTTAGCTTCTTATAATTTCTGAGGCATCTAGTTACTTTATGGATGCAGCATCATGGAGGCACATGTATGGAAGTAACTAGGATGTGATTTTAAAAAAAAAAATCACCATGATTATCTGTTCTTATAATTGAATCCAGCTACTTGTTGCTGATCTTCTTGTTCTTCTCTTTCCTTGCCTTCTGACAAATTTCCATAGTCTTCAAAGGAAGGTTTATTAACATATACACAGTTAATTATAATCTGAGAAAATTGATTCATATTCTATGCCAGATATCAATCTGTATACTTACTGGAAATGCAAATGATGAAAAACTATAATGTTGTGACAAAGCTTGTCAAATTTATACAGGAGGGAATGGCTAAAATTATTACTCATGTTTCCTCATTGCATTATGAACAGTAAATGTTTAAAACTAGATAGATTAAAAGTTGAGATAATAAATTTTAATAAGGCTAATATGTGAAACAATGGTCTCTTTTATCTATTCAGAATATCAATTTTCAGTGGAATATTAAGCCACTTCTAATTATTGGAGATGTGCTAATAATATTAGTTTTGTAGGCTAGGTGATAAAAATTGAAAATCCCAACTGAATTTTTATTTTGATTAGATCAAGCTGTGTCGAATCAATCTGGTCATTACCAAATCAACACAACAAACTGGTGGCTTTGGGTGCATGCAAAATTGTCTTTCTGAAAAGTTGTCTTGACTCAAATATTCAATTTGTAAATGACAATCAGATAATTTTAAGTATCCAAAGTGAATCCATGCTTTGTTTAAAATTTGGCCTGATCCACACATATTTGCTAGTTATTTAAAAAGGAATTAAGTAATATATAGATGAGAAGGTGAAGAATTCCTCAATTGTAAACGTTTAAAAGACAGCATACTATAGGGTATGGTTTAAGAAGTACCATTTACATTTATTCACAAGGAAAAATTGTGATCTTAATAATGCCAGTGGAAAAAGGTGATTTGCTATCTGGCAATGAGTAATTATAAATGATTATGAAAAAATTGTCTGCTTGCAACAATAATGGATATGGATGAAAGCATAGAGCTTACAAACATCACTTCTACAGATCTTATATATCACAACTATCTGTTTGCTTTCCATTCACTGATGTCTGTTCTGAACTATTTAGGATTGTCTTTGGCACAAGGACAAAGAGCCATAATGATTGGCAACTGGTTTATAGATGTGCTTAGGAAATGGCCTGGGTGATGTATGGAGTTTATAGAATTGTGTGAAAAAAGAATAGGCAATTGATTAAATAAATTTTAGATATTAATGCATTGTGTATTTGTGATGAGTAGTGTGTTGTTAAGTGAGAAGCACTCAATAAAATAAGGATTGAGAAGATTGGGAAACAAATCACATAGTTCATTTAAGCATCAGGCATACTATTGAAAAAGTAAGCAACAACCATGGTGAAAGAAGCCTATGGAAAATTAAATGGCAAATGGTTCAATGGGCTCTGGGAAAAATGTATAATGAATTCTTATGTCTGCTTTGAAATTAAACTGTTTTTTTTAATGCAATTTACATAGTGGCCATCTTACCATGGTGACTCTGGATGGCTAACAATAATTAATAACAAGAGCCTCAGCAAAAGAATATATGCAGCCTGCAGCCAGATCTATCAGGTAGCTATTAAAATAGCAATCCCAGAAATTTAAACTGAAATTTGAGCTGAAAACCTGGGATCACAAGCATGTTTTCAGAGTGTTCTGAAGAAAGTGTCTATACATTCATTCATCCATACAATCAGTTGTGCAAGTATAACATAATGCCATAGTTAGTATAAGTCATAAATGAATGCATGTATTCACAATAGATTCTACTTTTGATTTATCAGAAAACTATATGTTGATCCAAAACTGTTTTGCTGTTCAATTCTATTTACAGAATGTATTTTAAGTACAATTTCTCACAATGATCTACTATATTTGCCCCTGTGGTATAATGTTGGAAATTGATTATTTGAAAGATGCAGAATAATAATCAAAACATTATTTACGTAAACAATTTGTCCCAAATGTTATAGGGTCTCCTGCTCAAGCAGAGATTTGGACTAGATCATCTCCAAAGTCCCTTCCAACTTTGGTATTCTGTTAATACATAAACACAAACATGCATGCATGTCAGGGGTGCGATGCAAATATTTTTACTATCAGTTCTGTAGGTGTGGCTAGGTGGACATGGCCATGTAACTGGATGGGTATGGCTTCTGTGGGGGGTTTGGGGGGGCAGCACCCCCTGCTCCATTTTTTTGCTTCCTGGGCCTCAGAGAAGCCTCTTGGGAGACTGTTTTTGCTCCCAGGAGGCTTCCCTGAGGCCCAGGAAGGCAAAAAAAAAATGGAGCATAGGTGGGCGACGCAGCCACTACCCCCATGTCCCTTTTTGCCTCCTGGGCCTAAGGGAAGCCTTCTGGGCCAAGCAGTAAGACAGCGAGGGAGATCCTGGCACAGTTGATCATCAGAACAGCTGATCATTAGAAGGAAAAAAAAACCCAGCTTGGCCAAACCAGTAGCTGTTTTTTTTACTACCAGTCTAGCCGAACAGTAGCATTTTTTATTACCGGTTCAGCCGAACTGGGCTGAACTGGTAGAATCCCACCACTGATGTGTATGTGTGTATGTGTGTGTGTCTACTTTACAAAATATGTGCAGGAGTGAATAAGGTGAGATTTCGATACACAAGCTACGAATAAATGTTTGTTTAATCTGAATGGTTAGTTTTTATTGAAGTAAGATTGCATTTTCTGTGGCTATACCCCGATTGAGTGTCCTTGCTACAATTGTTTCAGAAGTTTCTTCATGCTTTATGTTAGATTTCCAGTCCCAGGTTAAAGCATTTACAATAAACTATGTTTTGCAAGTACAGAAAATATTGTGCTGCATGGTTCATTGAATATAGCATTACCCAAGGTTAGAACTGTTTATAAATAAAATTCAGAATCTCACAATCATTTTACTGGATTTGCAAAATAGTATTATTATACCTTGAAAAAAAAAGCTCTATGCATGGATAATTTATTTTGGAATAGAAAACTCCCTCAACTAGTTTTCCTCTATTGTTACTGTTTCTTCCACTGCTTACAGTCTTGGTCTTCAACTTCATTTTTTTTTTAAAAAAAATATTTTATTCTGAAAATTCATGAATTAAGCACAATGGATCACAAATATGTAAAGTAGCCAAAAATAAAATAATTGGAAACTTTGCATAAAAATAGGAATAGTTGGGGGTTTAATATAGATTTCTAGGCACCTCTATCTGGTGAATGGAAACCATATACTTTCCATTCATATGTTCTGTCCTTGATTTGAATTCTCATGTTAATGCATTGTGTGGAAAAGTTTAGCCCTCCTTTGTATCATAATATGATGCAGATTAAAAGTGATCACTCTCTATAGCTAAGTGGTAGTTTTTTTTCTTTTACTTACTTCAAATTTGTTCATTCTCAACCCTCACCTTTCCATATCATACCTTCCTCTTATTGTTATCTGTGACTTTCTGAAGTCTGCTTCAATAGAATAGGATAGGATAGGATAGGATAAGATAGGGTAGGGTAGGGCAGGGCAGGGCAGGGCAGGACAGGACAGGACAGAACAGAACAGAACAGAACAGAATTCTTCATTGGCCAAGTGTGATTTGACACACAAGGAATTTGTCTTGGGGCATATTAATTAATTAATTAGATTTGTCAATTGCTTACAAGATAATAGGTATATGCATAGTTATGAATACATGAGATGGGTACATATAAGAAAAATAAAAGAAACAATAGGACAGAGATGGTAGGCATGTTGGTGCACTTATGCATGCCCCCTACAGACCTCTTAGGAAAGGGGTGAGGTCAATAGTAGACAGTCTAAGGTTAAAGTTTTGGGGGTTTGGGGAAGAGAGTCTGGTAGAGTATTCTAGACATTGACCACTCTGTTGCAGAAGTCATATTTCCTGCAATCAGGTTTGGTGCAATTAACCTTGAGTTTGTATTTATTGTGTGCTTTTGTGTTGTTATGGTTGAAGCTGAAGTATTCATTGTCGTGTAAGTCATTGCAATGTATGATTTTATGTACCATACTTAGATCAGACTGAAGACAGTGTAATTCAAGGTTTTCTAGGTCTAGAATTTCAAGTCTGGTAGCATAAGTTATTCTACAATGAGTAGAGGAGTGGAGAACTCTTATTGTGAAATATTTCTGGACTTTCTCAACTGTGCTAATATCAGATACGTAATGTGGGTTCCAGACTGATGAGCTGTATTCGAGTATTGGTCTAGCAAATGTTTTGTATGCTCTAGTTAGTAGTGTGATATTACCAGAGAAAAAGCTACGTAGGATTAGGTTAACAACTCTTAATGCCATTTGGCTATGTACTTACAGTGGGCTCTAGCACTTAGATCATTAGAGATGAGTATTCCAAGGTCCTTTACAAAACTTGGATCATCAACAAGGTTTTGACTACTCAGCTTGTATTTTACTTTCTGATTGTTTTTTTCCAATATGTAAGACAGAGCACTTATTTGTTGAGATTTGAAGTTGCCATTTGTTTGACCATTCTGATACATAGTCAAGATCTTTTTGAAGGGTAGCAGTATTGTCTGTGGTATTGAACAGCTTTACATCATCAGCGAAGAGAACGCAGTTGCTCTTAATATGATCACAGAGGTCATTTATGTAGAGTATGGTCCTAGAATGCTACCTTGGGGGACACCACTATTGACAGGTACAGAATTTGATAGGACACTCCCAATTTTGGCCATTTCTTGTCTGTTTGACAGGAATGCTTCTATCCAGTTATGCAGGTGTCCAGAGATACCATAAGTTTTTAGTTTTAGGAATAGTTTGTCATATACCACTGAATCAAAGGCTTTACAGAAGTCTATGTAGATTGTGTCTATTGTTTTGCCCTGGTCGAGTTGTGTAGTCCATATGTTTTTGCAGTGTAAGAGTTGCAGATTACAGGGTAGTTTTTTTCTGAAACCAAATTGTTTATTAGAGAGTAGGTTGTTTGTCTCTAAGTGGAGGATAATGGATTGGTTAATAATTGATTCCATGACTTTACAGGTGACGTAGCATAAGGAGATTGGTCTGTCATTTTCAACTAGGCTGGGGTCTCCCTTTTTGAAGATGGGGATGACCATGGCTTGTGACCATAGGTTTGACAAGGAGCTGGTCCTGAAAGATTTTTCAAAGATTATGCTTAGAGGTTCTGCTATGGCAGTGGATAGCTTTTTAAAGAAGTAGGCACATATTCCATCCGGTCCAATAGATAGAGATGGTTTTAGATTGCGTAGTGCTTTTTCAACATTGTCTTCTGTAAAATTGATATGTATTAGATCACTGTAGTTTTCTGTGGTTCGGCTAGGAAATACTGGGCACGATCCATTGCTGTTTACAAATACTGAGCCAAAGAATGTGTTAAAGAGGTTGGCTTTAATGGTGTCATCGTTGCAGTCTTTGCCATTAGGTCCTTTCAGGGGTGGGATGGACCTTGAGTCTTTTATTTTGTTGTTTACAAAATTGTAGAAAGCGCAGGTGGAATTGGTGCATAGAAGGTTTTCTTCTTGTTTAATGTTATAATTGGTGCATTCAGTCTTTATCTGGTGGCATAATTTTTTGTATCAGCTTTTGAAGTTGGCAACGTGACCAGATTTGTTTTTCTACCAGAGTGATCTTTTTTTGGATTGAAGTTTCCTTATTGTTATGGGTAATCTGTTTTTTTTTTT
>NW_020769329.1:3028216-3042788 GCF_900518735.1 Pseudonaja textilis | reverse complement strand
TTGGCTGGTCTGTTACCATGCCTACTCACTGACTCTGTTAACTATGTATCTGCCAGTAAGTGTATACTCTGACACTCCTCCCTTCATAACAGAAAGAGACATACTCTGACCTGATTTGAATCTTAGAGTTTTACTCAGCATTTTATAGTATAAGCAATATAATTCACAGAATACTGACAATGTGTTAAAAATAGTAAAAAATAAAAAATGATGAGAAAAAAATCCTTGACTAAAATGTGTTAATGTACAATAACAGTATTCACTGTGTCTCTGTCTTTCTATCCTTGCAAACTATTCTTCCTTAATGTCTACATCAAACAGAGTCTTTTGTACCAATAGAGCAGAGTATTTGTAGCTCAAGGTTAGATTTGGAGTCCATAGTGCTCTTTGAGCTTGATAGTTGTCTTGCAGACATTTTTCAGACTTCTCCCCTCCCTTACTTTAACCACAACTTGTTTTCCTTTTACTATGTACATTTTTCTTTCATATTATTTGTTTTGCTACTTGATCCTCCTCCTTTCTATCTATAAGATCAATTTATCTCAAGCACAGATAATTTTCAGTCTGCACTCCTTCAAAATCAATTAGTTCTATATATTATATCTCTTGTCAATCATGCCCACTTCTATTTCCACTCCATGCAAATACTGTTTCTCCTGACATACCCAACTTTCATTTCTATGTAACGATGTGAGTAGAACATGGTTCTATATACACTGCTCAAAAAAATAAAGGGAACACTTTAACAACACAATGTAACTCCAAGTCAATCACACTTCTGTGAAATCAAGCTGTCCATTTCAGTAGCAACACTGATTGACAATCAATTTCACATGCTGTTGTGCAAATGGAATAGACAACAGGTGGAAAGCATAGGCAGTTAGAAAGACATCCCCAATAAAGGAGTGGTTCTGCAGGTGGTGACCACAGACCACTTCTCAGTTCCTATGCTTTCTGGCTGATGGTTTGGTCATTTTTGAATGCTGGTGGTGTTTTCACTCTAGTGGTAGTATGAGACGGAGTCTACAACCCACACAAGTGGCTCAGGTAGTGCAGCTCATCCAGGATGGCACATCAATGCGAGCTGTGGCAAGAAGGTTTGCTGTGTCTGTCAACGTAGTGTCCAGAACATGGAGGTGCTACCAGAAGACAGGCCAGTACATCAGGAGATGTGGAAGAAGCCATAGGAGGGCAACAACTCAGCATCAGGACTGCTACCTCTGCCTTTGTGCAAGGAGGGACAGGAGGAGCACTGCCAGAGCCTTGCAAAATGACCTCCAGTGGACCACAAATGTGCATGTGGCTGCTGAAACAGGCAGAAAAAGGCTCCATGAGGGTGGTATGAGGGCCCAACATCCATAGGGTGGGGGTTGTGCTTACAATCCAACACCATGCAGGACATTTGGCATTTGCCAGAGAACACCAAGATTGGCAAATTCACCACTGGCATCCTGTGCTCTTCACCGATGAAAGCAGGTTCACACTGAGCACATGTGACAGACATGACAAGGTCTGGAGATGCCATGGAGAATGTTCTGCTGCCTGCAACATCCTCCAGCATGACCAGTTTGGCAGTGGGTCTGTAATGGTGTGGGGTGGCATTTCTTTAGGGGGGGCACACAGCCCTCCATGTGCTCACCAGAGGTAGCCTGACTGCCATTAGGTTCTGAGATGAGATCCTCAGACCCCTTGTGAGACCATATGCTGGTGCGGTTGGCCCTAGGTTCCTTCTAATGCACAACAACGCTAGACCTCATGTGGCTGGAGTGTGTCAGCAGTTCCTGCAAGACAAAGGCATTGATGCTATGGACTGGCCCGCCCATTCCCCAGACCTGAATCCAATTGAGCAGATCTGGGACATCATGTCTCGTTCCATCCACCAACGCCACATTGCACCATAATCTCTCCGGGAGTTGGGGGATGCTTTAGTCCAGGCGTGGGAGGAGATCCCTCAGGAGACCATCTGCCACCTCATCAGGAGCATGTCCAGGCATTGTTGGGAGGTCATAGAGGCATGTGGAGGCCACACATACTACTGAGCCTCATTTTGACTTGTTTTAAGGACATTACATCAAAGTTGGATCAGCCTGTGGTGTTTTTTTCCACTTTAATTTTTAGTGTAACTCCAAATCCAAACCATGGGTTGTTAAATTTGATTTCCACTGATAATTTTTGTGTGATTTTGTTGTCAGCACATTCAACTATGTAATGAATAAAGTATTTAATAAGAATATTTCATTCATTCAGATCTAGGATGTCTTATTTTTGTGTTCCCTTTATTTTTTTGAGCAGTGTAGTTTGATGACTGTTTTGACTTCAAGTCAAAATACGTTGTAATGGTCTTCAACAGTATTGCATCTAGTGAATAGAGATTGCCAATCAAGGGATGAGAGATAAAAGAAAATATACATTCGTCAAGAGTCAAGAATCATAAGGTACAACACTTAATAATAGACATAGGGTACAATAAGCAATTAAATCATATTAGGAAACAGTCAATAAAAATTGTTAGGATACTAGCAACAAGGTTACAGTCATACAGTCATAAGTGGGAGGAGATCGGTGAAAGGAAGGATGGGAGGATTAATAGTAATAGTAATGCAGACTTAGTAAAAAGTTTGACAGTGTTGAGGGAATTATTTGTCTAGCAGAGTGATGGCATTTGGGAAAAAACTGCCCTTGTGTCTAGTTGTACTGGTGTGCAGTGTTCTATAGCATCATTTTGAGGGTGGTTTATATCCGGGATGTGAGGGGTCTTTAAATATTTTCACAGCCTTCTTTTTGACTTGTGCAGTATACAGGTCCTCAATGGAAGGCAGGTTGGTAGTAATTGTTTTTCCCTGCAGTCCTAATTACTCTTGAAGTCTCTGTCTGTCTTGTTGGGTTGCAGAAGAGTGGTTGCTTAATTTATAAAAGCGTATCTGTACTACTTTCTTTGTCCCTGTCAAAAATCTTGAAACAAACCGAACATAATACAGATATTTTCACTGCCTAAACACATCAAAAATGGGGTGACAGGAAATGATTAGCAATGAATTTCATATATATATTCCCCTCTTTTGGGGTTCAGTTTTTGTTGGCAACACCTCCAAAGATAAAGAAATTATTGTTTAAAAAGCTTTTTTTTTTTTGGCTTTAGAAGTTAAGAAAGATATGCACATATCTTCATATAGTAGTTAAGAAGTAGAAACATTTGCTGGAGACCAATGCAAAAACAAATACATATGTTGTCCATCTCCAGTGTAACATGATTCACATTTATATCGTGTCAGGAAATCCAAATCTGAGAACAAATTTAAAAGCCAGTTTGGTCTAGTGGTTAAGGCATCAGGCTAGAAATTCAGAGACCATGGGTTTTAGTCCTGCGGTAGCCAGTTGGGCAACCTTGGTCCAGTCTCTCTCAGCCAACCCATCCCATAGGTTTGTTGTGGAGAAAACACAAAGAAGCAGTGTTTGATATGTTTGCCACCATGGGTTACTTGTAAAAATATTAAAGGTTGGATACAAATATAAATAAACAAACACATCAATGAAGATAATTTAGTTATTCCCCTAGCAATAGCATACGGGATAGTTTATGCTAACAAAACTACTGTAGCATCCTCTGCTCTACAAATAAGGCCAGAACCCTGAGCATAATTTTGGTCAGGATTCATTAATGTTCAAGCTTTGAAATGTTTAAGGGGGAAAAAAAAAGCAAATTGTCTTAGATCAGGTAGATACATTTGGATTTGGCAAAACTGAAATTTTCACTAGTGAACTGACTATCCCTACAATGAACCATGACATAATTGCATCTTGTTTTGCATCTTGCACATTGAAGGATTTAATGAGCAATACTCAAGCAAACTTGAGACCAGGATGCTGATCAACCTATTTTATACTATGTGTTTACATTGTACTGGGTACTTGCAGATACATAAGGCAGAAATCACAAAATGGGTAAATGGCAAGCAAAAGAACACAAATGGTGGTAGACTTACATTGGCAGATAGCCTTAGGCTCCTTTTATAAAAAATGTCTTGCAAGAACAAAGGATTGTGAGAACAAGTGGAAAACATGCCATTAAGGCACAAAAGAAAAAAAAAATAGAATGATGAGACTTGAGGACAGCCATTACCACAAACATGCAGATGTTTTGTGTTTATATTACACTGTGAGCTTCCAACAGACATTCCTAATTACAGGCTGTACATTGATGTGCCTACAATGCTAGCCATTAACCTTCACATGAATCATCAGCTTTAGCATAAGGTGCATTGTTGCTGAAGCACACTCCCACTTCCAGCCTCTCACCCATTTCAGACAATATCAGTGAATCCACCCTGAAATGTCATTTGAATGGAACTTATATCAAGCAGCTTTTAAAAAGAGCAAATAATTAAAGGGGGGCAGAAGATAGAGCATTGAACTGAATATAAGCTACTTAACCGTTTGCAAAAAGTGGGGTGGGCATCTTAAAGCTGCAGCAATCCTGAGTTTCTAAAGAATGCTTTTCCTTGGAAAGGGGGGAGAAATATGAAGATAATTACAAGAATAATTTAGCAATTTCAAAAGGAAAGAGGTTCAATTATAACATACAATTAAAATCAAGGACGTGCTTGACAAAAGCAGAAATTAAGAAAACAATACAGTGCATTCTGGGAGTATACCAGTTGATAAATTCTTTTGGGCAGACTAATTACTATTTAAAATCTTTAGCTTTGAGAGCCTTTTTAAAAAAAATAAGAATAATAATTATAGAACACATTTCTAAATGGTGTAGGGAGGCTCTTTAGAATAGAAGGGCCATTTGTGAGTACTCTTCATGTAGCATGGCAAATGAAATATTGAACCAACAAAAAAAATATGCCTTTTGCATTCTTACAGTACATTGCCTTCTTTGCACTATGAAATGACATGCCTTTAACCATCATCATTTAGAAATATGTGGACAAAGAAAAAAAGCATGATATAATGAGCCAGAAAAAAAGAGAACTCAGAGAGGCCAAAGTCGTTCAGCTTAAAAGCAAACTCCATACTGGGAGATAAAAAGTTAACAAATTCCCCATAGTAAAAGCACTGGTAGGATGTTCTTCTCATGGAAGAAAAGTGAGTAGACGTCTACAAGAAGGATCAAAACCAAGAAGTAAAAATACTTTAAGATATATTATGCATTGTAATGTTTTAGTAAAGATGTAAGAGAGAGAGAGAGAGATTCCAGAGAGGTGGCAGTAACTCAGTGACTTTGGTTGATCTTATTAAACTGCTTGGACCTTCCTAACACATGAATGATATCTCCATGAAATCCCAAAACTGTAGTCCAGCCAGGGAAGGTAAGTAAGTAGGTAAGTAGGTAAGTAAGTAAGTAAGTAAGTAAGTAAGTAAGTAAATAAGTAAATAAGTAAATACAATTTACAATGGAAATTCTGAACTCAGTTGTGGTCTTTAAGTGAGGACTACCTATATATAACTTTAAGTGAGGACACACATATGCACACACACACAACCACACACTCACCCTTTCACATGTATGAACTTACATTATATTGAATTTGTTTATCCAAAATTAAAGCAGCAACATTTACTACTACGAATAATAATAATTAATGAAGAAAATAACAAAATACAAAGCTCTGCAAATAGCAGTGAAACAAGCATGGCAAAAGAAAGCAAAGATAAAGTACCAGTAGTATAAAGCTCATTGGGTGCAATTTCAAAACATCTAGAGCATTATTTGCACACAGTTGGTATTGACAAAATCAACATCATTCAATTGCAAAAGGCAGATTTACTTGGGATAGCTTACATCTTGCAATAAAACCTTTAACACCATCAAACAATAACACCTGCCTATCCCAGGTCATTGCGAAGGACTTACTAGATGGATAAAAATGCAAAATCTAGTCTAAATAACTGGATAACTATGTAACCAATCTTAATGTATTAAATGCATAGGCTATTTGACTCCAAACAATATGTATCCACAACAAGCAGATTCACACAAATATACTTTCTTCTTGCCCAGTTGCTTTCCAATATCTGTTGGAGCTCCTCTTTCCATGAATGCCATAATAACATGATTATAATATTTACCTACCTCAGCCCTCATGAGTCATTCAAAGGCCATATTGGTAACTACAGTCCAATGACTCTTCGATAATCAAGAGTTTCTAAGAGTTTCTATTAGGTGCCTATTGTTAAAATTCTTTGAAAAATCCTGTAGATTGGCCCAAAGGTGCTTTTTCAAGAGGCCACTGTGCTTTCTTGTTTTTCTTTGAAGACATTTCACTTCTCTTTCAAGAAACTTCTTCAGCTCTGACTGGATGGTAGGGAATGGAAGGTTTTACATTCCTTGCAAACCGCTGGTCATTTGCACTCCTTTCAAGGGTCATTGAGGCTATTTGGATGTATATGTGTCCTCAGAGTCACCTGAGTAGTGCAAATGGATGTGGAGGACTTGTAGACTGGAGTTAGATGATGTCATATGCCTCCCCCTGTGTTGAAAAGGGGCTGTTCAATTTTGACATACATGGCCACTTTGACCTCTCTTTAGAAACAGTGGTCCTCTCTGGTTTGTCAGTTGCTTCTTGAAAAAGCACCTTTGGAATAAACATGACCTGGATGACTGAGAATCACCATAGATTCTTGTAGATTGGGAGCTCATTTTTTTTTAAGTATAAATGATATTAGTAATAGATGATTAGCTAGATTCTTTGCACAGTTTGCATGAAAGGCAGAAGAACTTTCTGTGAGCATTTTAATTTTGAGATGGCAAAGTAAAAAAAATGCAGTGTACATCCTTTTTAATCAATCATCAGAAAACAGCTCATACCTCCTGTTGAAAAAGAAGTGAATAAGAATAAGATAAAAGGCTGTACATTTTCAATTTCTTCATAATTAATAATGGCAATTTTATGAAATCTGGAATATAAAATCACCATTACATATGAGCCTTGAGCTCATTTATTTCAGATAGCTTTAAATAATACAGATATAATACAATGATTGTTATTCCCCAATGCAGGAAATAAAAATCCTTGGTGGACTAGGAAATGTTAATGTGTTTCTTTCCCCCAAGACTAAAACTAGTAAACTGTTTTTCAGATGCAAAGTTCTCATAGGACTAATAGTGAACAAAATTTTATTTGATCTATCTACATAGTTAAAGGTAATGATCTAATTTGCAATTCTGTGTAAATTAGAATACAATTATCCCTCAGATGTTGTAATTTTCTGGGTTTGTTAGTGCAGTTTTTGACTCAAAAGTTCATGCATTAGGAAAAGCTCTTACTAAAATATGTTAGGAATAGTTGGGAACCAAACAGAGATAATTTTATGTGAAAATTGGATGGAAATGTTTTAAGATTATATATGCAAAGTAACAAGGATGAAATGTAGAATGGAGTGTTTGGATAAATACTTTCAAGGTAAGAAAACACTCTTTCCTAGAGGTAAATGTAGACTTTTTCAAACTAAATTCAACTTGAGATTTTTTAGTAAACATATTAATACAATTCTCTTAGCAGCAATATATAATTAGTTTGTCCTGCTGAAATTTTCAACTAGGCTGGGGTCTCCATTTTTGAAGATGGGGATGACCGTTGCTTGTGACCATAATTTTGGCAAGGAGTTGGTCCTGAAAGATTTTTCAAAGATTATGCGTAGAGGTTTAGCTATGGCAGTGGATAGCTTTTTTAAGAAGTAAGCACATATTCTGTCCAGTCCAATAGATAGAGATGGTTTCAGATTGTGTAGTGCTTTTTTAACATTGTCTTCTGTAAAATTGATATGTATTAGATCATTGTAGTTTTCTGTGGTTCGACTAGGAAATACTGGGCATGATCCATTGCTGTTTACAGATACTGAGCCAAAGAATGTGTTAAAGAGGTTGGGTTTAACAGTGTTGTCGTTGCAGTCTTTACCATTAGGTCCTTTCAGGGGTGGGATGGACCTTGAGTCTTTTATTTTGTTGTTTATAAAATTGTAGAAAACGTGGGTGGAATTGGTGCATAGAAGGTTTTCTTCTTGTTTAATGTGATAATTGGTGCATTCTGTCTTTATCTGGTGGCATACATTTTTGTATTGGCTTTGGAAGTTGGCAACGTGACCAGATTTGTTTTTCCACCAAAAATTTGGATTGAAGTTTCCTTATTGTTATGGGTAATTTGTTTTTTCTGGTTTTTGGAGTTGTTATTGGTACATATAGTTTGATAACTCTTTTGACTTCAAGTAAAAATATGTTGTAATGGTCTTCTACAGTATTGTATCCAGTGAATAGAAATTGCCAGTCAAGGGATGAGAGATCGTTGTCTATAAGATCATAGTTGCCTTTTTTGAAGTTATAATTGGGGATTCCATCATTGTGATGATTTTTGTGTGGACGTATGTTGAGACAAAAGTCAATCATGTTGTGGTCACTGTTGGAAAAGCGTTCTTTAATTTGTATTCCATAAATTGAATTCAAACTATTGCAGAAGATGAGATTGAGGAAGTTGTTAAGTCTAGTGTTGTTGGTTACTAGTTGTTCTAGTCCCAGATTTGTTACTGCATTGTCGAAGGTTCCATGTGTGGGTTCAGTTGTACATTCATTAAGGGTCCAGTTAATATGAGGTAGATTGAAGTCACCAAGAAAGATAAAAGCGTGTGGCCAGGATGCTGCCCATGTTAGTGGTGTATTTAGCTTGTTTGCATATTTGATGTCATAATCAGGGGCTCTGTAACATAGTACGAACCAATATGTGATATTTAAGGACAATTCACAGACGATGGTCTGAGGTACAGCAAGCTCCTGGGTAACTTGGATGTTTTTTAGATGTAGGGACTTTTTATAGAAGATAGCAACACCACCTCCACTATGGATTTCACAATCTAATTGGTAAACATGATAGTCTCTTACTGTGGTAATAGACTCAGGGAGAGATGTGTTGAGCCATGTTTCACAGACACATATAATGTTGAATTTAACTGTATTTAGTAAGAGGAGAAATTCAGGTATTTTATTTACAAGGCGTCTTGCATTGAGTAGCTTGCATTTAAGGCCAGTTGTGGTTGGAATAGAGGTAGTTAGGGGCATGCATGCCTAGTTTTGTGTGATGTTGGATTGGATGGGATGGGGCTGGATGTGGAGTTGTGGGTTGTGTGACTTTCTTTTGATGCAACCAGCATGGTAGCCAATGTATAGGTCCTTTTCTCTATTGTGTAGACAGTTTTTGAGTTCTGCACGGAGTTCACGGAAGCGGATTCTTTACAGTATGGATAAGTCTTTCCTGAGAATTCCAGCTCTGGAATTCTCAGGAAAGTATCTCATGGGGAAGGGAGGGGTTTTATGGGGTTTTATGTTAAGAATTGACATAAACTGACATGTGCATGAGTTGGACAGCCATATAAATTTGTATAATAAAAAATAATAAGTAAATCTCACTTAAGTACTAAGCTACTTCACAGCCCCAGCCAGCTGCTGATATGTCTTAAGAGAATGAAGTTGTTATAATACTTTTGGCAATGTTTCCTATTGATCTGTAATTGGCAAATCATTTTCCTAAACCTTTCCCTAAAATCCTTCTGGTTTTTAAACACACAGCATACTCTTTAAATTCTTCTGTCCATCAAATCCTGCTATATAACAATGGTAACTAAAAAGCCAAGGGCTTTGTTGAATTATAACCAATTTGGTGTTAATCCCTAATTTAAGTAATAACTTGTTGGTTGCTGTGAAAGTGTGCTTAAGTAGACTCCAAAGAATATGTTCGGTGTCTGGGCCATTTTTTTAAATATTTTTTTTTCAAATATGTTAATACTTTCAACTGTGTGTATGTGATTTGTTCCCATGTTCATAAGTGTGTTTGGCTGGGCACATGGGTTGAATTTCTAGTCTTCTCATTCTTCTTGTTTTCCAGACATTTGCACTAGGAACTACAATACCAAAGGCAGAAGAAATATATGTGTATTACATTATATGCCAATATTATGTATTATTGCTGATATTAGATTCCATTCTACAAAATTAGATGTTTGGAAAACAGAGGTTCACCCTCAAATTCTTTCTCCAGTAACTGCCTCAAGAAATCTCTACAGTGTTGTTGGCAAGATTTCTAAAGTGGTTTGCCATTGCCTGCTTCCTAGATTGGAGACAGCCCTAGATTGACCAAGGTCACCCAATTGGCTTTATGATTAAATGGAACTAGAATTCTCAGTCTCCTGATTCCTATCCTGGTGCCTTAACCACTAGATCAGACTGGCACTGTAGATGCTGCTTCCACAAAAACAGCAGGAGTGTCATGTTCTCACTGTCTAAACACTCACCTCATAGAAGACAATGGAGTTGTCTTTAATTGGGATGTTATACTGCAAGTCAGGCATATAAATTTCCTAAAATAATGCTATAAAGATTAGTTCTTAGGCTGATAAATATTCAGGAGAAGTTCTGTTAATAACCAATTGCCCATGCATTGTCAGTGAAGTGTCATTTTTGTCCCAATTCGCAGAAAAATAGGAATAATGAGGAAGTATCTCCATTAGTAGATCTTTGGATATCCTATGTTTATATGGGAAATCGATAGAATCCCACCCTTTATTCTTAAGAATCTTACACAAGGAAGTTGGTAAAAAACAGGATTGGAAGAGTTAATTTAACTTCAGGAAGGTGAACGCCAATAGTCTGAGTACTGCACAATAGAATAATCCATAATTCAAATCTTCACTCTACAGCTCCACTTACTAACAATCAATAGAACAAATTGTGCAATATGTACTTAATAGGCACTTATTGTTATACCTAAATACATTGGCGCAAATTAATCTACTCTTAATAGAAAAGTAGACCAATTTGCATCAGTCATTTTAAATGCATGCCACCTGTAAGTCTATGTCATTCAGTTTGGGAAAGACTAGATAAAGTTACCATATTTGTGATTTCCACAAAGAGGATCTCACTTCCCGTTATGTCTGGGGCATCTCATTATGACTGGGGCAGTGCCCAAAGTTCAACAGAAATAGCAATAGCACTTCACAGTGCTTTACAGCCTTCTTTAAATGTTTATAGAGTCAGCATATTGCCCCCAACAATTTGGGTCTTCATTTTACTGACCTCAGAAGGATAGAAGGGCTGAGTTAATCTTGAGCCAAAGAGAATCAAACTGCCAAATTCTGCTGGCAGCCAGCAATCAACAGAAACAGACTAACCATTCTAGTATTTTTAGTATTTATTTGATTTGTCAATTGCTTACAAGATACAGGTATAAGAATAAATATAGTTTTGAATACATGAGATAGATACTTATAAGAAAAAAAAAAAAAAAACAATAGGACAGGGACGGTAGGCACGATTGGTGCATTTATGCATGCCCCCATGCTATATTCTATAGACATATAGATATATTCTATATCCTATTCTATATTCTAGATGATACCAGTTATATCTCCACCATTGCTCCAGTGTAAAGGCTAATGGCCAGTGGTAGGATTAAAACTTTTTTATTACTGGTTCTGTGGGCATGGCTTAATGGGTGTGGCAGGGGAAGGATACTGTAAAATCTCCATTCAGAGGTGGTATTTGCTGGTTCTCTGAACTACCCAAAATTTCTACTACCGGTTTTCCAGAACTGGTGAGAACCTGCTGAATATCACCTCTGCTAATGGTACACTTGAAACTCAGAAGGACACAGACCTCACCTTAGGCCAGAAGACATTCTAAAGAATGGGGGTGAAAATAGAAAATATTCTCCTTCTAGACTCTACCAACTGAAATCTCTGACTGCCCATAGTATACTCCTTCTGCTGGACTGGGAATTATTGGAATCTGGTTATGCATGCCAGAGCAATTCTCTCAGCAACGATCAATTCATGGACAAAGTAAGCTTTGTTACAAGTCAACCTAACATTAAAATAGCAGTTTGAGTCCAGGGTCCAGGGTGTTATGTCTTGAGGTTGAACACAGGGGTTGGAACACAACATTGGTATTAAGCCCTGAGCCTGCCTATCCCAAAAGCTGCCACCCCCTGTTTCTGGAATTCTGCAATCCATGTCACTGTGGTGTGAACATTAACAGCAAGAGAAATTTGCTTTTTTAAATTTGTCACCCATTGAAAACTTCTAGATAGTTCTGTGAAAGTGTATCAATATTAGCTTTAGCTCCTGTAGGTTTGTTGAGGACAGGTCTACCATCGCATTTCATTATTGCCGGTGTGGTTGTCTTATTTTATTTAAGTTGGAGATGCATTTAGGACAAAAGACAATATTTTTTTCCTTTTTTTGTCATGAACTTCTTTTTTAGGATATTTAGCAGTATTATATATAAGGGAATAAAGTAGTAGAATCCCATATTCAAATCTGCCTTTAATGCAATCCATTGCCACTTGGATCTGTTATTTTAAAAATTAAGTTTTTATCCAGGCTACAGTGCATAATGCTTTTAACTTGGATTTATAAACTTGTGTTTACATTCTATTACCCGCAGCTTGAGGCTATAACACATAAGTGTGAGACTTGATAATAATATCTAATATTTTTCCCTAGGTGATTGACTCCGTGTACACTTCTGTTACAACACTTCTGTTATAACATCAGCATTTATCACTAACTGCACTGCTGTATCTGTACCTGTTGATATTAGATATTTATCAACCCTATCATATGGAACAGAAGAATGGAAAAAATGCTGATTTTTTTTTTTAAAAACGGAATCATATGTGACATCTATAGAAGAGGGGGACTTAAATCTCTCCAACTTTTTTTCTTCATTCCAGTCTTATTTGATGTCATAGGACCCTAAATGAATAAAGTCTATCAAATATAAAAGAAAGATTGAACAAGGATAACAGAGGCACCTCCAAAACTTTTATTCCATAAGCTTCATTACATTTGCTACAATATGAATGTCCCCAATGCATGTACAGAGATGGAAAGAAATAAAAAAGGAACAAGCTTATGAGAATTCTATGTGCAACTGTACCATATAGATTGTACAACTGTTTTTTACTGTTTTGTATGGATTTTTGGAGACAAAACATTTCCCCCTGGTTTTCACAAAAAGAATATTAAACTCCCAAAATAGTTTAAGAAATCAATACTAAACACAGATTTCAGGACATATGACACATCAAAAGAAAGTCTGAGATACAGAAGTAATTTGGGCATCGCATGGTTGTTACAAAGTTCATACAACAACCATCTGTAGTATAAACCAGACAAGAAGACATGGAACCAAATAATTCTGATGTCACAATTAAAAAGATTTTTCAGGTCAAAATTATTATAGAAACTTCAGGTTTAAACATTTAAAATGATTTAAAAAAAACATTAAGAAGAGATGTACCTGGGTTATTCAAAGGTTTTCTTCATAGGAACCTATTAATAAATTGATTTTTGAACATGGGTGATTATGCATGCACAAATGACTGCCACTATTCTTGTGCGCTTGTCTATATTGTTGGATTTATATTCATCTGTGATTACACTATCCAAGTACTGTCTCTGTGGGAGAAAAAAAGTATTCCATCAACAGATAAATAAATAATCTATTTAAAATATCTCGTAAATGATATAGAACACACCTGGTGTGGACCATGGCAATCTGACATCCTACTGATTTGAAGGAAAGTTCACCTGAGATGGAGGATCTGAGCCAGAAATTTTTTTCCAAAGAAAGATGAGATCATTGAGACCATCCACATGATTCCAGAGAATTGCTGCTTATGAGTAAACCATAAAAACTACCATTTTATGGATGGCTTATGAGTTGAGTGGCATGAAGGAGGGATTTCACCAAATTCACTCCTGCAATACTGCCTTCTACAGACATGATGATTGAGCCTCATTTCTTAATTACCTTTGGGATTTAAAAAAATGTTGTTGTATTGAGAGATTAAGACCCTTCAGATTGACAAAGTTTTCCTGCATTCATTAGGTCCTAATGCTGTCCTAGGCTGCATCAACAAAGGGATAGTATTAAGATCCCGCACTGGTAAGAACACACAAACACTGTTTCGAGTTTTTGTCACCATAATATCAAAAAAGATCTTGAGACTATAGAAAGAATGCAGAGAAGAGCAACATAGATAGTTAGGAGGCTAAACTGTACAATGAATGGTTGTGGAAACTAGGAATGTTTACTCTAAAGAAGACAAGGACTAGGAATGACATGATAACAATCTTCTAATTTTTGAAGGCCTGTCACAGAGACATGGTGGTCAATCTATTCTTCAAAACACTTAATGGCAAGACAAGAAGTAATGGATAAAAGTTTAATAAAGGGAGATCCAACCTAGAATTAAAGAGAAATTTCCTGCCAGTGAGAACAATTAATCACTGCCTCCAAAGATGTGGGTGCACTAACACTGAAGTTTTTAAAAAGAGATTAGACCACCATTTCTCCCAAATGGTATAGGGTCTTTTGCTTGAGCAGGGGGTCAGGCCAGAAAAAATCCAAATTTCCTTCTAACTCTGCTGTTTTGTATTCTGCAGGTAACTTTGTCTTAGAGGAAGATAATGTAAATTTGATTTTCTAAAACACATACACACGCACACATCTGCCTGCCTGTCTATCTATCTATCTATCTATCTATCTATCTATCTATCTATCTATCTATCTATC
>NW_020769329.1:2961395-3004119 GCF_900518735.1 Pseudonaja textilis | reverse complement strand
TATCTATCTATCTATCTATCTATCTATCTATCTATCTATCTATCTATCTATCTATGTTTATGTATGTGTATGTTTAATAAAAATATTATATTTTTAAAAGACATGATATTTTAAAAACAAAATTTCCAAGATCCCTTGATATATTTGGATTTTCAAGGCAGTGGAAGATTCTCCTGATTTACCAGCCTCGGTTTATCAATCATAGAGGCATGCTTACTTTTACTATTCAATGGGAATACTCAACTTTTGAAGATCTGCCTCTAATATTGGGTTGCAAGCAATAGTTATAAAATTATTCTCTCTGCTCGGCTCAATCAGAAACAATGTTCTTGAAATGTAATAAATCACAATTATTTTTAGCAACACTTAAAAAAATTGGATCAAAAGCTTTCCCATTTATATTGATAACAATGAATTAAATACTTTAGAAGGGAGGGCTTATGGGTTGATGTCAATTGGTCTCAATTCTAAATAGATATAACCTTTGGCAGTGCTGAAGAAAGACAAAAAGGGTAAGAGGAGTATACCATTAAACTCTGAATTTCTTGCTCATATACCATATTTGATTAATTTCAAATAAATGTAGGTTTTACTGATGTATTGGGATGCCATCCCCATTTAAACTGTCACTGGATTTCTTCAGAAGTCAAACACAGCTGAGAAGAAAACAGCCCTTTGAAGGGAAGTGAGTTGATTTTATATGGCATATTGACATTTCTTGCGGTGGGGTTGTGTAACTGCAAATTTCTTATAAATTGTAAATTGCTTGCAAATTGCTTAATATGAACTTCTAACTAAAAGTAAAGATGCCTGCCAAGACAAAATATAATTTGAGAGATTTGTTATTGGAGAAAGCACATATGTACCATGATGTCTATTGCTATTACTGGTCATGTTGTTATTGTTATTTCAATGAAATGGTACTAAAATCTTTAGGTATTTTCAAGTGTGCTCTCTTTACATGGTTTCACCACTACTAAAAATTATAAGGATGCCATTTCTTTAGGGTTGACATGAATGCAGTTTGTCAGATTCTCCTAAAGCAAAATTAGAAGTGAATTCCAGGAAAAGTGAAAAGGGGGTAGGAGGAAGTGTAAACCTGTAAAATTAGCCAGAAAATAAAAGAAGGACATGAAGCATAGATGATTTATAAGTAATGGCAAAACCTTAGAGAATTGCTTTATGGGAAACATTACCGCATTCACTGAACCACTTATGTAATTTCGGGTGCTTATGCACGCACCTAGAGATATTTTTAAATGTAGTAAACCAGTCCTTTAGGACAACAGTAGTTTCTTTTGCCAAACTGTGATTTTAAAATGCACCCTGGATAGGACCACTGGCTGAGTTCCACTCACCTCCACTTAGAGTTAAATCAAAGTGAGTTCTATTGACAAAAATGCAGAAATTTCAATAGTAAATCCTTTAGCTGAAATATATTCCCTGAGGCACGGTTCTTTCTATGGGTGCTTTTGAAACAGTGTTCTGTTGGGGCACTGCTAAGGTGCTACAATGCATAGCAGTTGTTGCCCAGAGGGCTTTTCAGATTGGCATAAATCAGGCCCCTTTTGTGTTTTGCTTTGCAGAGCATATTTCAGTTCCCATAGATTTATGTGTTAATTTTTAATGGAATAACCGAACATAAATTTGCTGATTTGTTTAGGAACAAAAGGCAGGTTTAGCTGCATTTGAAAACGTATGGCACAATCAGCTTTTCAGCTCCCCTCCCCTCTTTCTTTTAAGAGCAAAAATGTTCTACACATTCATACCAGCTTCCACTGAAAATGGCTTTCCTTTTGTAATTCTTTCATCTGATTTCCCTTTGCATAGCCATTTGGCCATTCCAAAAAGTGCTGCAAAGATTAATATGGCTACCTCTGTACACAGGTATCTGTACACGGGCTGATTTTGCTGGGAAAGAAAGGTAAAGTTGACATTTTAGGGGCCATGGTGCATTTTTGCAATAGGAAGTTGGATTTTTGTCCAATTAATAAATGAAAGTTAATCAGATGTCATTTTCTTAGTCTCACCTTGAGACTGCTAAATCACAGAGTATGAAATGTCAGCATGACATTTTAGCATCTTAAATTGAGTTTCATTTTACTAATTTCACTGTTTTGACTGTTCACATTCAGATTCAATTTTTCTGTACAGTCTTTCCGTACAGAAGTGAAAACAAGATCTTGTTTATGTTATTTTGTTTTTTTAAATAAATTTTATTAAGTTTCCAAATTTTAAAAACATAAAATAATACTTTATACATTGTTATCAACATCAAGACATCTTTTGCATCTCCTCACATTTTTTCAGTATATGTATTTACTTATTCCTTTACCATTACATCTTACTCTTACTATAAATCAATATCTTTTATCCTTACATTTCAATCTTCTCCATAGCATCTTTGCATATTTACATATTCCCTCATTCTTTTCCTAATTACCATTTTATTTATTTTTTATTTCTAAACCACTCGTACCAGGCATCCCAGGCCCTATAATAAATTGAATCTTCTCTATCTTTTATTTTCATTGTTAGCCTGTCCAGCTCTATACAATCTATTATTTTTTTTATAACCATGCCTTCCGGTGGAACCCTTTATTCCTTCCAGAGTTGTGTGTAGGAAATCCTTGCAGCTGTTAATATATGTAACTTAATATAGCTATCTGTTTTATTGCATTTTTGTGCTATTATACCTAATAAAAAAGTTTCCTGATTAAATTCAGTTTTCTGATTCGTGATTTCTTCTAACCATTGTCTAATTGTATTCCAATATTTTTTCACTTCCTGGCATGTCCACCAGGTATGAAAATAAGTGTCCTTTTCTTTTCCACATTTCCAACAATTTGGGTTTGAGTTAAAAAAAATTGCCAATCTAGCAGGGGGAAGGTGCCATCTGTAGAACATTTTGTATTGATTTTCCTCTTATGCTGCGAATGTAATTAGTTTGTAATTTGATCCCCACATTCTCTCCCAATTTTCCAGGTCTATATTGTGGCCAACATTTTTCGCCCATACCACCATCGTCTCTTTGACCACCTCCTCTTCCATTTTAAAGTCTAGTAGAAAGTTATATATTCTTGAAATCATTTTCTTTTCCATTTCTTGTAGAATTTTATCTAATTGATGCTTTTCCATGCAGAAACCAAATTGTTCTTTGTCCTTCTGGTATCTCGCCTGAATTTGCATGTATGGCCACCAATCTATCTTTATATTTTGTTGCTATAATTCCTGTCTCGTTTTTAACCTTCCTTGTGTGCCTAATAGGTCTTTGTAATTCCTCTTTTTTCCCAGATTCATTGCATTTGGGCAGATTTGTGCTTCCACAGTTGACAACCAGTTCGTTATTTTAATATAATGATTCTTTTTAATCTTGTTCCATGTCTGAATTAATGAATCTCTAGTCATGTGTCTCTGAAAATATGCATGCTGTTTACATTTCCCATCCCATAGGAAACTATGCCACCCTCACTGCAAGTTGTGACCCTCTATCGACAATACTCTTCTATTTTCCAGGTTGATCCAATCTTTAATCCATACCATAGCTGCAGCCTGATAATACATTTCCCAGTCAGGGAGTCCAAAGCTACCCCTTTCTCTTTTGTACTGTAACAATTTCATTTTTATCCTGGCTTTTTTCCCATTCCAAACAAATGTACTTATTATTCGATCTAATTCTCTAAAAAAGGTTTTATCCAATCTTTTTGGTACAGTTTGAAAAAGATATAGTATATTTGGTAGGGTAGACATTTTAATTGCTGCAATTTTTCCCAGTAGTGATAGCTGTAATTTCCCCCACAGTTCAATTTCTTTTTTTATTTGTATTATTAATTTGTCATAGTTACCTTTTTTTGATTGAGGAGCATCTTGCTGTTAAACAAATGCCTAAATATTTTACCTTTTTCACACTTTGCATTCCCAATTTTCCTTCTAATTCTTTTTTTTCTTTTTTTTCTTATCTTCTAAATTTTTAGTCAATAATTTTGTTTTGTTTACATTAATCTTAAGGCCTGCAACATTGCCAAATTCCTCTATTTCCTTTATTAATTTTACTCCTGTATCCTCTGGATCTTTCAGAAAAAATACTATATCATCAACAAATGCCTGTACATTATAATGCTCCTTTTTAATTAAAACCCCTTTGATTTCTCCATTTTTCCTAATGTTTTCCAATAAGTTTTCTAAGGTAAGACTAAAGAGAAGGGGTGACAGTGGGCATCCCTGCCTTACTCCCTTGTTGATCTTGAATGTTTCTGTTCTGTCACCATTCATTATTACACTGGCCGTCTGTATTGTATAAATTGTCGAAATCAATTTAATAAATTTATTGCCAAATTGCATGCTTTTTAATTGTTGTATTATGAACTGCCAATTAACATTGTCAAATGCCTTTTGTGCATCAAGGAAGACCATTGCCAATTGTTTTCCTGGGTTTGCTTCATAATATTCTATTATTTTCAATACCATTCTGGTATTATTTTTAATTTGTCTATTCGGTAAGAATTAGTTTTGGTCACTATGAATGATCTGATTAAGTTTTTTTTCCAATCTTTCTGCCATTATGAACATAAATATTTTATAATCAACATTTAAAAGGGATATGGGCCTATAATTTTGAATTAATTGATGGTCCCAATCTTCTTTTGGGATCAGTGCTATGTATGTCTCCCCCCATGACTTAGATAATTTTGCTGTCATCAGTACCTCATTATAGAGTTCTAATAATTGTATTTCTAATTTTTCTTGGAGTGTTTTATACAGTTCCCCTGGGAGGCTATCCAATCCCGGTGTCTTATTGATTTTCTGTTTCAGGATTGCCTCTTGCAGTTCTCTTAATGTTATTTCCCTGTTTATCTCTTCTTTATCCTCTTCCAGGATCACTGGTTGCCCTTTTCCTTCTAAGTAATGTTGGATATTTCCTTCTGGTACATCTTCCCTACTATATAATTCCTCAAAAAAACTTTTAACATTTTTTTTTCTTTTCAGTTTGATGTTATAGCGTACCATCAGCATCCTTCAATTGTTGGATTGCTCTTTTTTCTTTTTCTTTCTTACGTCTTTAGGCTAGCCACCTTCCCGGCTTATTTGTGTGTTCAAAATAATTCTGTTTTATCTTTTTCATGTCCTGTAACCATTCATCTTGTGCTAACATATTCAATTTTTGTCTAATCATTATCCTCTCCGTATTTGCTGTCTGTGGTATTTTTTCTAGTGTTTTTTCTAATTCCTTAAGAGTATCACCTCTGACTGGAGATTTTACAGTATCCTTCCCCTGCCATACCCACCAAGCCACACCCACAGAACCAGAAGTAATTTAGTTTTGAATCCCACCACTAGTGCAGTAACTATATTATCAAACTATAAATATGACAAATAAATAAACAATTCAAGCATAGATCCTTTATTCTACTATTTATCACTTGAAGCAACTACAGATTCAAGCCAGATAATATATCTCAAATTTGCAGCTCACAGGCCAGATGTGTAACATTCCAGCCCCAGCCCCACCTGGTTTAGCAAAGGGGAAAAAGTCCTGATACGTCACATGATGTGCCGTGATGCTGCGATACCCCAATATATATGAAGTAAAGCAGAAGTAAAAAAGGCAAAAGTATCAAGGCACCTGTTCTGACCAAAGCTTCCAAGACGATAATTACATACATGCTTATTTTAAAAACAAATCTTGTTTTATTGCAACATTGGGAATTATTTTCATTCCCAGCCAGTAATGAATTCTCAAACAGTCCCTCGCGATAAGCACCCTCCTTTCTTTTCTGTGAAGTGCTGCCAATAACAGAAGTGTCCGATGAACTTGGAAAAAAAAAAACCCAACCGAAGTACAAAGAGCTTCAGGAATGAATCTGAACTGAATGAATGACTTTGCTTCCTGCAAAGGTTTTGTCATCTTTGTCTGTCCTTTATACCTTATGGGAGGGGCAATCACCTCCCAGCCTTATTCCCAAGTCGCCCCTTTTGTTTCAGCTGCTCTTGCCTTCTAACAGCTCTGTGCACATGCGGACTGGGAACAGTCTCCCCTGGGTCCTTTGCCTCGCTGCTACCAGACTCTGAAGGCTCTGGTGGCAGAACCCCATTCCCAGATAGCGCCATCTCTGCATTGGATACAGGACCCTTGTTAGAGTCCTCTCCAGACTTCTGGACTGATCCCCTTTCTTCCCCACTGTCCAATTCTGCTGCCGTCTACACAGGCTGCTGGCAAACTACAACAGCACCTTTCCACCTTTGAGCTAATTCAACTTCTTCTCTACTAATCCTAAAGGATGGAATGCAGCTTTGATGACAATACAATTATTGCCACACCCTTCCCAGTATATCAATCAAATTCACCCTCAGAATATTTTGACCTCTCAGTCCCTTATACAACGTTTGGAGAATCTCAGCTATATACAATATGAGCATATGTTAGACCAGAGACTATTACTTGGCTGTCAGGGAAGAAGCCTCATCTTCTCTTTGGTCAGTTTTAGTCCAAAGAGAGAAATAAATTACATTTGACTTCTGCATGGAGGAAATGGAGCAAACAGTTAGAAATTGAAGAATTGGGAAAGCCATTTGGTGCCCTGGGAATACAATATGCTACTATCTCTCTTCCCAGCACTGTCTGTTACAGGATTATGTAAGTATGTTGCCCATGATCATAATATTCTTGAAACAGCCATTTATGTTCCCAACTTTGTGAAATCTGCTTTTGTGGTCTTTGTTCTACAAGGCTGAGGAGGATTTACCTTTAGTGAAGATTAAGGCCAACTACACATTTCAATTTGTCCACCCTTGTTCATTCCATTTTTTTTTAGTTCATGCAGAATATTTCTGCCCCATATAAAATTTTGGAGTGTAATTTTGAAATCAACCCTTCCAAGGCAATATTTTCAAGAAGTTGATGATATTCATACTGTCATGTGGGACAATTATAACGTCCTAACATCTTAGAATATATCTTTCACATAGGCATCTTAGCATTTGAATACTGCTTTAATATAAAAGGAAAGGCTTATAAAGGATAATATTTGTAGCTCAAGGTTGAAATGATGATCCTTAGTACTCTCTGAGTTGCTTTCTTGCAGGCATTTCATTATCCAAACTAGGTAACCTAGTTTGTGTTACCAAGCTTAGAGAGCACCAAAGATTCATCAAGTTTTTTGGTATTTGAAAAACCAGAAATTAATCAAGGAGGTAGAATTTATAGACCGCAAGTCTTTGCTATTTTTTTGTGTAATTATTTATACAAGTTGTATAAGAAGGACACATAGAGTATTTGGAAATGTGTCTGAAAGTTAGAGCAGAGACATATGTTTTGATAAATTCATTCTGGGAGTTGAAGTTTGTGTGGGACCCAAGATTTTCCTGCTACTTTTTATACTTAATAAACTACTTGAGGTACTGAAATTAATTTCAATCATTTTTTGTCATTGTGCTATCTGATAACAGAGCTAAATATCACCTGGGGCAAAACAAAAGACCTCTACTACTCCCTCTCCATGTGAGGTACAAATCTACAGCACTAAGCAATATTTTTGAGAATTATTGATATCTTATCGATACCTTCAATCTTGTGGCATCTTAATGCCAACATTTTCTTTGCTGCGTTTTATAGCACTTCTCCCTCATAAATATTAAGGACAATCTGCAGAGAATGGATGAATGAATTTGTTATTAGTAACATTTAAATGCATTTAGATTTCATTTGAATCAATGGAACAAATAAGACTGAAGGTTGATTGATTTCTACAGGATCTAAGTATGACTAGATTACAATTCAACCATATACCTATCTGTTGAGAAGTAAGCTTGGAAGTAGTAGGACATAGATAAGTTCAATTTGGCTTCACTCCAAGAAGAACTAAAAAGCTTTGCTTAGATTTATTGATTATGAGTAGCAATTATGTATAAAGAATTATATAACCCTGTACTTTGGGTGTACATGAGAAAGTACTATAGATATTGGAGGATGAGAGCAGCCTAGGGGGCAAATAAAGTCATATTTTTTTCTAACAAATTGTATTAAAAGGCATAAACTTTTGTGAGCTGCATCTAATGAAGTGAACTGTAGCTCATGAAAGCTTTTGTATGTTAACCAATGTATTTAGAAAAAGTGATTCTTGAATACATCCAAGACGAACTCTCCCAGTTTCAATTAAATTTTGAAAACATTTTTGCTAATTGCTTCTTTGTTAGTTATAGCAATTAAATTCAAATCAAATTTGCTGTCTTGAGAACAACTTTGCAGTTTTCCTAATTTTCCAATTTAACTCACTTGATGGCTAATAAAAAACCCAATTTGCCAAAAGGTATCTTAGGACAGTTTATGAAGCTTTCTCCTTGTGTTTGAAAATATTTAACCCTTGGAGTTGTTGAGAAAAATAATAGTAATTGGTAAAGAATATTTTACATGATTCATTTGTTCTCCTGCTTTCTGTACAATTATATGCAGATCTGGATGTATGAAGATAATTGTCTATAGTAATTTTTGTTTTGCCTTCAGTTCAGTGAACAGAAGACAGTTCCACTTCCTGGTCTGATCCAATATTAGATCCCCTCCAATTGGCTCTTTCCAAATCTTAAGACTCCAAGAAAGCAGAAACATCCATGGAGAGACCCAAACGTGGTTTTCAAGAGGCAACTGGACTTTCTTGTTTTTCTTTGAAGATGTTTCGCTTCTCATCAAAGAAACTTCTCAAAAAAGCACCTTGAAAAAAGTACCAATGGGACAACCATGACCTGGCTGACTGAGAATCTCCATAGACATCCATGGAGAAAAGAGAGGGAATAAAAAAAATTCAAGATGGTGGCTGCTTTTGCACAATTGAAGTTTCACCCATGTTTTACATACAACAACACACATAATATATTTAAAAGGTGGTGGTTTTCAATTGTCTAGTCATAGCCCCTACCTTGGCTGTTTTTTTACCACCTGCTTCCCAAAGAAAGATGCTTCTACAAAGAATTAGAAACTACAATTAACAAGTTCTTCTCAGGAGATTCTGATAACCTAGTAAGTAAAGTAAGATTATTTCAGAAGGAAATGTAGCCATATTTCGTCATATTTTCCTCAATAAAACACATTTTTGCATAGCATTATCTCTGGTGCAAACATCTTTTTTGAGGCTCTCTCCAAAACTCTTATTCCATACACAAAATCCCTATGCACACCACACACCCACACACATCTGCCAAAGAGTCACTGATTTTTATCTGCAATTTCAAGCTGGAAGCCAGCAGACTCTGAATTTTATGCCTACTCCTGACATAATGTATTCCATTTTGTCAGATCACATTATTTCACTTGGAAAGAAATCTGTGATTGATTTCTTTTACAGGAGAAACACATAAAAGTGAATTAAATGGCAGCGAGAATAAATGAAGCTTATGACTATGAAGGTGAACATAATGAAACAATAGTAACAAAAAGTGCTGAGTCAAATTTGAAGAAAGATTCTGCCATTTTATCAGGATGCAAAATGGTGACCTGATGATGCTGGAGGGCTATTTGAAATTTTACCTCTAGCCTCTTCTAAGGAGCTGAGAATTTCTCTGCTGCTAAATAAATGTTGAAACATAGATTGTCCAGTCTCTATATTAATAGTCCTAATTTGGAAAGGTTATTTGGCCCAGTTCTCAGCATTTATAGCATTCAGAGAAAGTTTTAAGTGTACTCTTTCCAACTATTAGAATTTGGAAATCTGTGCTACAGCTCTATAGAAGATTGGTCAGTTTCATAGGTGATAATCTCTTATTTCATTGTTCTTAATGAAAGAGCATTTCCTTTGTAATCATTATGCTTGGATTCCAGCTATGGCTTAATGCTGTTTGATATATCTTTGGGCTTTCCCCATTGCTAGCTAAATGCAATCCATCCATTTTTAATTTAATACAAATTCACTGGCAAATGCTGGTGTTCCAATTGTGTACCTGTGGTGTCTATAAGAGAGGCAATTAGCTGATCTGACTGTCAATGCTTCCCTTTTACTCTCCAAACCTCATTAGCTGGAGGGGTCTGACAACTGGGAGCTTCTGTGCCCTTTAAGAGTAAGCACTGTGTAGTGAGAAATCCATGAACACAGGAAATATCATCAAAAACAAATTATACCAGCACACTGCTCTGCAGTTTTCAGGGTTTGCATCAACTGGACCATGTCTCAAAGCCCTCAGGAAACAAGTAACCTCCACTTCTGGGGAAGCAACACAAGACTGAAGAAGGCTTTACTTTTAACAAACTGACAACTACAGCAGAAAAGGAGCTGATGAGCAAATATAGAATGATGCTGCCCAAGATGTAACCATAAAATAGTAGTCTCTGGTAGATCATAATGCTCTGGGAAGTATGAGAGTCAGCTTTGCCCAAGCTGTGATTTAGAGCTTTAAAACAGACACTGGGTTTGCCACTTCCTCTTTTAATCAGTTCAGTAAATATCTTGTTAATTCATTTTTGGATACTGAGAACCTTTAGGAGGGCAATTTCCTTACATTGGGTGATTCCTCAGTGAAAGAAGTTTCATATAAGAACATAAAAGATTTTTATGAGAAATAAGTAGCAAAAGAGTGATTAGAAAGTTTATTTCTAGAAAGTTTGTATACATGGACAAAGGGGAGAGATTGACTGGAAATAAGATTTTGAAACTTATAAGAATCCTTCCCGTGGTTGTTTAATGTTCTATGAAAATATATGAATTTAAGAAATCATTCAATTGAAAAATGTTATGGATTATTGAAAAACACAATAAGGTGAAACCTTGAAGGCTGGTTACCAGAGGCAACCAAAAAGAAATAAATGTTATAATTAAAATAGAAGAGATCCTCTAAAACAGAATAGAGAAAAGTATTTTAATTCTGGAAGAATTCAAGAATATTTGGCAACAATACTTAGAATGTTCTCTTTAGATTTCTGCTACTATAAAAAGGAGTTTAGGCAAGGAGATAGAAAACAACTGAGATGTGGATTGAAAAATAATAGGCTACAAGAAAAATATCGACAAAGATATGACTTAAATGTGATTTACAAATAAAATTGGCTGATATTTTAATAGCTAAAAGAAACACACAAATAATCAGAAAAGTGATTTGGGTGTATGGATTTCAGTTCAGAAGAATGATTGGATAACTTTCTTATTTTGGTTTTATAAAACAAATTTGTTATATTTATAAAAGAGTTTCTAAGAAAAGATATTGCAAAGAGAGAATGAAAAAGTCAGCCTTTGGAACACTGCCTCAAAGAATTAAACATCAAGACTGTTAAAAGCAAAAAGAAGGAATATAAAGTCAGCTTATTCTATCAAAGTTAAACTATATGTCATGTTTTTTCTAGTAGTTTTTAATGGTATTTTCTTGATTAGGACCGAGGTTTTTAATTATTTCTTTATAGATAATACATTTTTGTTGTAATTTTTAGAGAAAGTGATCAACTATGGTTTCTGAGAGAAAAGAAGGAAAAAGTCACAAATTGTATATTATTGTGTATTATTGTATATTATTTAAAGGGATTAAAGATTTCTGATATGTTATTTCAGTAACTCTTAATTGAATTTTTCTTGATTAAGTTTGAAAGATGAGGCTATGGATTTGTTTATAGATCTAAGAAATGGGAATAAATGTATATTTAGGGAACACAAGTTACCATATAAAGGAAAGAAATATGAAACTAATTTACTTGATTAAGACAGAGAGTGAGTTTATTTTTTGTAATTCTTAATGGACTGTTGCTGATTGAATGATGAAAAATTATTATTTGCTAAAAAATGAAAGGTAATATATGGGATGAATAGGTTTTTGGTTAAAATGTTAGAGAAGGCAATAAGTTGCTGAAATAGTTGTTACTTAACTTCATGAAAGGGAAAAAAAACTATAATGGGGAAAAAATCTTCAGCATTTTAATGCTGAAATTATACGTTGGACATTTTTTAAATTGTATGTGGACCAGTTCTTGAATGTACAGAGAAGGAGAATATGGAGAAGAATAGTTCTTTTCTATCCCCAAACAACTATAATGCTGATTGCCTTCTTACATAATTCTAAAAATTACCATCCCTGTCCTATTATTTCTTTTATTTTTTATTTTTCTTATATGTATCCATGTATTCATAATTATGTTTTTACTTATATCTATTATCTTGTAAACAATTGACAAAAATAAATAAATAAATAAATAAGATTTGTAAAAGTTTATTATTGTTCTTTCATTTTCCTTGTCTTTCTGCTTGCCTGACTCATATTCACATCAAGATATGAGAAAACTAAGTATAATTCTAAACCCCATGTACAGAATAAGTTTATAGAAGCTGATGAAATATGGTAAAGAGTTTGAAATCCTGTTTGGTTCCTATTGGCTTTGGTGAGTGTGGCTTCTTATTGGTTGTATTGGATATGAAAATAACTAAGTCATCTCAAAGCTGGAATAGATTGCAAAGTGAGGCTTGAATGATAACTGCATAAACAGAGTAAAACAATGTATTGAGTTGAATTTAACTCCCAGTACTTCAGGGGCTATTCCATGCTGTTTTCTTGACAAAAATGTAGAAGTGTTGATTTTTTTACAGCATATATTTTATTTCTTATTCTACTATACAGCATAGAGATTTCCTAGCAGACTTCCATTTATGTATTAACCCGGACTGACCTTACTTAGTTTCTAATTCCAGTGGAGCATGCTATAATGCCAACTATGAGAGTAAAACCAACTATGCTACTAACCTTGAACTATAGCTGAGAAATTGTATTAGTCCAAGAGCTCCTGATGTACCCCAGAATAACAATAGGGGACCCCTGAAAAGGAAATCCTACACTGAATAATGAGGTGAAAAATCTAACATGAGATGCTTAATATCATTCCTGAATCAACCCATTTTCTGCATTTCTACCACACAGTAAGACACAAAAAGAGTCATAATGTTTAAAACAGCATATATAAAATCTACAGAAAAATGCAAATATAATTTTATTTGAACATTCTTCTTTTTTAAAGATTTCTAACATTTACAGAATCAGACTGAAACACACTTGTGTTGCAGAAATTGTGAAATAGAATATGACAGAACAGGATTGACTAAAACTTTTGTGTTTAGCAAATAAACACGATCTTAGCACAAGCAATTTAGGAATGTTGGTCTTTATGATTGAACACTGTCCTATAATCCTAAGGGAGGAACCAGATATGAAACTTTAGGACTTAATCCAGAAAAATAATTGTATTGCAAAGTCAATAAAAGACAGAATCATAGTCAGTTATAGAACTGTATTTCCAAATAAAAGCAACAAAGAGATAGCAATTAGGCAACAGCAAATTGTGCGGTGGGGTGGGGCAGGAGGAAGAATGCAGAAAGATCCAGGAGAGGAATAAGTTGAAAGATCATTAAAGAAAAGTGCAATTAGGAATAACAAAAGTTCTTTGCCTGATTTATAATGAATTAAGGTAAAATAAAAAAGAACAATAGATTTGTCAACTTTTCCTCCCCCCCCCTTTTTTTTTTTGTTGGATCTTTGAGTCAGTGTTGACTCCTGGTGAGCAGCTGGACAAGACCCTGCAGTTTTCTTGGGAAGGTTTTCAGAAGTGATTTGGCCTCGCCTTCTTCCTTAGACACAAAGAGACTAGCTGGTCTAAGGTTACCCAGCTGGCTTTGTGCCTAAGGCAGGTCTAAAAGTCATAGTCTCCTGGTTTCTAGAAGGAAAGAAAGACATAGCAAAGTGTTCTGATGTTTTAAGATTAAAGTGTATCTTTCCCTAGGCAGAAGATTGCTGTGAAAGGAGGCAAAGACGGGAGATTCAAAAATAGACTCTAGATAGCTGGAAGACCTCACCAAACATTTATTTGTTTGTTTGTTTGTTTGTTTCCTGCCTTTATTAAAATTCTGCACATCTTCCTCCTCCTATTTTCCCCACAATAATGAATCTGTGAGGTAAGTTAGACTGAGACAGAGTGACTGGCCCAAGGTCACCCAACTGAATTTCATAGCTAAAGTGGGACTAGAACCCAGAGTGTCTGTCTTTTTATTCTGTTGCCTTAGCCCCTAGCCCAAACTGGGTCTCTTTATGGAGATGACCCAGGATTCTAGAAGCAAGCACTTTTTAAAATAGGAGTTCCTGAAAAATACAGGTAGTCCTTGACTTACAACCACAATTGAGCCCAAAATTTGTGTTGCTAAGTGAGACATTTGTTAAGTGGATTTTGCCCCATTTTATAATCTTTATTGCTGTATTTGTTAAGTGAATCATGGCAATTATTAAGTTAGGAACATGGTTGTTAAGTGAATTTGGCTTCAGCATTGACTTTGCTTGTCAGAAGGTCACAAAAGGTGATCACGACCCCAGATCATTACAATTGTCATAAATATGAACCGGTTGCCAACCATCTGTATTTTGTTCACATGACCATGCTGCAATGGTCTTAAGTGTGAAAAGGGGTCATAACTGATTTTTTCAGTGCCGTTGTAACTTTGAACAGTCACTAAATGAAGAAAATGAGCTAAAAGAAGAAAATGAACTTTTCACTTCATTCAATTGTCTTAGTGTTTTGAAGACCATGTTTGTGATATGGTGATTGGGGCTAAATGCATTGGCAAATTTTCTCCCAAAAAAGGAACTAGGGGGCTTTATGGAAAGCAGCAGAGAAGAAAGGGTGGGTATAAATGAAATTAATGAAATGAAATGAAATTAATTTTACAAAAAAGAGTGAGGGAAATAGCAGCCACTTGCCTTCTTGTATATTCCTATGTCCATTCCTACACTCAAGATCGCACTTGGAAGAAAACTTCTGTTCTGGTCTTCCTGCAATGCTGCTGTCCTAATCAGAACAGCAAGTTGTTATTCCCAGGCAGCAAAAATGCTTTAGACCGAACATTGTTTTGAGATGTTCTAGGAAACAAACAAACAAACAAACAAACCAGAGATTGCAACTGAGAAAATGTCAGAGCTTGCAGAGGAAATCCTATTAAATAATAATCCTTCTTCAGAACAGGGGAAATAGCCTTCTGTGTAAATGCAGCTCCACCTGGCTGCCTTTTGCTTCATACTAATTGCAAATAAGACTATTGTAGAATATATTGCAGAAGTAAAATGTGTATTCAGGGCATCTTCAGGCTATCTCTCCTGCTTAATCCAGGAACAACAGCAGAACGGTTGTTCTTCGAATGTTTTTGATTTGACTGTAACTCCAACAATTATGATTACATAAGGATGCTGAGAATTGAGATCAGTATCTGGAGTCCCAAACATTTCTTCTTTTGGCTTTCTCTTATAATTCCTTCTAGCTTTGCTCTATCATATATGGTGGATTATCATAAAATGCTTTTAAATAATAGGTTGATACAGCCTCAAAATTGAAAGAAATATGGCCAACATCAATTTCTAGATTTTTTTCTTTCTTTTGCAGTTCAAGGCAATGAACTATCTGTGTGTTAACCTAGGAGAAGGGCATTTTCTCAGTACAAAGCCTGTACTTTGCATTCAGAATTTCATTTGCTGGTATCCGTATTTAAAAGGATCTGATTATAGATTGTGGGGAAGACTTACAGTTTAGATATAGAGAGAATTTGTCAATCAAAATGAACAACGGTAGTGTACAGAGACAACTTGACATAGTCCTGCGATGTTCTAGCAAGAGAATGGGCTAGTATCTTCTGAACAATATTGCAATTGATGCAGATACATTCTTACATAATGATAACAATCCTAAATCTTCATATAAAAATACATTCTGCAACTTACTTGCTTATTTACTTCCTCTGCATAAATTGTTGCACTGAAAATAGTCTTCCTTAGACATCACCAGTAAAAGCTACCTAGCTACCCCAACAAAGGTGAATCAGTTATAATAATAGCACTTAGACTTATATAATGCTTCACAGTGCTTTACAGCCCTCTCTAAGCAATTTACAGAGTCATCATATTGCCCTAACAATATGGGTTCTGATTTTACTGGTCTTGGAAGGATGAATCAACTTTGAGCCATGGAGAATCAAACTGTCGAACCGCTGGCAACACTTTAAGTATGTTTTATAGTTAAATTGTTGATGGGTATACTTGCAGAAAGCCATAGAAGTCTACAAAATTCACTGAAAATGGTGTAAACAATTTATGAGAAAAATATAGACAATTTATGAGAAAAAATGATCAAAATGGGAAAAACATCATACTGCAAATAACCTTCCCATAATGCCAAATCCATAATTCTTCTTGTGCAGCAATGATTAAAGATTTAATTTTTATATCCAATAGGGCCTTCAGACAGAGTTTGATTTGCTTTCTTAGCCAATTCTGTACATTTTTGATATGAGCTGAGTTGAGAAAAGACGGCTGACTACTGAATTATGTTCTGAACTCAAGGTGAATAGAACTTTGAATCCACACTTTGCAATATGCAAAAACCTTTGCTGCTGCAATTTAATTCAGTTCAATCTACATTTTAATTTAACTAGGCTATAGATGGCAATTATCAGGAGGCACTCTAAAGTTGGTCTGAGCCACCCCAGCAAAACTGATTTATACCGATGAAGATGGAAGAGAATTAATGGAGGAAATAATGGACAAATAGTATGTTATCAAGACAAAAGGAAGAATTGGCAGATCTATTGAAAATTCAACTCACGAATAAAATTAAGTATTTGGGGATAAATCTGACAGCAAGATGTAGTACATTAAAAGAGAACAATTATATTAAACTTAAACAGCAGGTATCGCTAGACTTGGCAAAATGGGAAAACCTACAACTGTCATTAATAGGGAGAATTTCAACAATCAAGATGAATATATTACCCAGAATCTTATATTTGTTTCGAACAATTCTGATTAGGCTGGGGAAAGACTATTTTGAAGATTTAAATAAAATTGTGTTGAAATATATATGGCAAGGTAAGAAAGCGAGAATAAAGTTAAAACTCTTGCAAGATGCTAGAATTAGAGGAGGATTTGGTTTGCCTAATTGGGAGTTGTACTACCAAGCTACAAACTTGATGAGGGTCAAGGAATTGATAACATTAAGAAATACTAGATTGTTGGTATTAGAAGGACATGATCTGTTGTTGGGGTGGCAGGCTTTTTTATGGTATAAGGGAACCAAAATACAGGGGTATTTTAGAAGACATTATATACGGGAGTCTCTGTGGTTAAATTGGGAGAAGATTAAAAGACAATGTTATTTGAAAATTCCAGTCTGGTTATCGACTACTGAAGCATTTTCCTATCCTATAATATACAAGAAGGAACAAACAGTTAGATATGGGGAAATATTGAATGAAAAGGGTGAACTTAAATCTATGCAAAAACTAGAGGAACAAGGTATAAAGATGAATTGGTTTTCATATGCGCAAATACATTCAAGGTATGATAAAGATTTTAAAACAGAAGGTTTCTATGATAAATTGACTGATTTAGATAAGATTTTGACAGGTACTGATGAAAAGGTGATTAAAAATCTGTATGGATATCTGTTAGAAACTAAACTAGAAGAAGAACAAGTTAAAGAAACTATGATTGCTTGGGGGAAGAATTTTGGATATGGGATTGATTTAGAGAAATGGCAAAAATTGTGGTCTCAAAATTATAAAATGACAATGTCAACAGCATTTAAAGAAAACTTGTATAAGATGTTTTACAGGTGGCATTTCCCCCCGACAAGAATAGCAAGAATGTTCAAGAATAAATCCGAAAAATGTTGGAAATGTCATCAGATACCTGGCTCATATTACCATATGTGGTGGACTTGTGCGGACGCTAGAAAATACTGGACTAAAATCCACATGTGGTTGGAAAAAATGACAAAAAAACATATAGATTTGAAACCAGAGATATTTTTATTGGGAATTATATCTGATACATATAGTAAAAATTTGAAATATCTGATTGTAAATGTATTAACAGTGGCTAGGATTGTATTTGCTAAAAACTGGAAAAATGAGAAAATACCATCGCAGGAGGAAATTATTAAGAAAATATTGGACTGTGCTGAAATGAGTAGACATTGGAAATTAGAGAACAAGAGGATAAACAATTTTACAAAATTAGATAAGATAATTTTAGATTATCTTAGATAATAAAATATAATAATGGAATATCTAGAATTCTAGAAAATAATGAATATATAAAGATGTACTTTTTTTCTTTTTCTATTATATCTACAAAATGTTTTTAGGATAGATTTGGGAGGATCATATGAATTGTTATAAAATAAACTAAGTAAATTATAGCTATCTTGCAAAATATGAATGAATAAAATTATTGTCAAATGATTGATTAATAATGATACTAGGGTATTCAACTTTCGATTAATAATATGAGCTATTATGCAATATAACTGTAATTGAAGACTATGAAATGGATGCACAAAAGAAATTATAAACCAACCGACACACTGCTTGTATACTTATGGAAGAAAGGTTGATGTTTTTATGTTTTGTTTGTTTATGTTTGTCTTTAAAAACCAATAAAATTTACAAATAAATAAATAAAGTTGGTCTGAGAAAAGATATCATTAGGGAAATGATCACTGTGTGATCTTTAGTCTTGAGAGAGATAAAAAATCTCAGTTATAATAATCAATCTCAATTTAACAAAAACTATATATACCTAGATTTAGTAGCATAAAAATTTGCTTTTCTTGCCAAGGATCCCTGGGGTTCAATCCCTATAATCTCCTGATAAAGCTTAGAAAATTTTTACATAAATCATGGTGATCTGTCATTCCATTACTAGTGATTATAAACTCTTCTTTAGTTATCCAACTGAGTAGTGCCAAAATAACAGTATTGAGTACAGACTTTATACAACTTTGTACAACAATAGAAGATAATGCTATGAAAACCCTATTACTAGTAGGAAATACTCAATATTATCATTGTTAGGCTAGATCAGAGGTGTCAAACTTGCGGCCCATTGGCTGGATGTGTAATGTGCTGGCCATGCCCATGCCTGATTTAGTAAAGGGGGGGAAAGTCATGATGTGTCACATGATGATGCCATGACAACGCAAGTTTGACACCATCTAAATGGACCAATAACTTGATTTGGTATTAGGTAACTTACTATGTTCCCATAGAATGCAGTTACTTTTGGTTGATTACACCTATCACTCCTAAAATTTTCATCACAAAGAAAGAGACCCAAATGTATGTGTGTACATTACAAAATAATAAAACATCTATGGTATATATTAACTACATATTGTTCACATTACAAATATCCTAAAAGTATCAGATACATCTAGTTTTCCCTCTTGCCTTCAGTTTCAAGCAGGTTTTCAGGTATTTTGTAGACTATATTTTAAGACTAGTGGGTTGTGTTCAGCTTGGTAAAGATACAACATGCTGAGTTAATTAAAAATGTACCACTCAGTATAACAAGATGATTGGGAGAACTCTTCATTCTTTTATGTTGTTGTTATTAAATATTCTCAACACTCAAAGTATGGTAAAAAACTTTAACTTGAAAGATTATATCCAACTTTGCAGGAGGTATGCGCTCACATCAATGTTGGGAGGATTTGGGTTGTTGGATATATTTTTTCCCCTCAAAGGAATCAGGAATGGATGTAAGAATGGCAGTTGTGATAAATGCCTAAGGAAATATGAAACATATCAAACAAATACAGAGATAGAAAATGAAGTCTGCAACATCGTAAATTGATCTCTGGCTGTAGGAATTGTGAAACCTGGATTCCTTTTCCACAAATGTGACATGGCTTCTTCTGCAGCAGGTTTACAAAAATTAAAGAGTCCCCAAATTATCACATTTATGACACAAAAAGTCAATGTTTACGTACTTATTATGGGAACTACATCAAAAGATATGTGGAACAAAATAATTTCATAATGGCTGACTGGTTGCAAATTGCACATGATATATTAGGCACCCTATATAAATAAAGAAGTGTATATTTTAAGTGAGGAAATGTATTCCATGCCAGTTTGAGGCAGCCTAGTCTTTCTTACGTTTTTGCTTTCAGATAACCAACTATCCAAAGAATCTCAACAGAAGATTAAAGTAGGTTAAGGTATCTGCACATGTAGGTTAAGGAAGGTTAAGCCCAACACTGCAAAAACCATCTTTAATAAAGGAATTAATCCAAGTTTTTAGAAAACAGTTGATACAGAAAGAGATGAAATTCTCTTCCAAGGATTCATTTTCTGGCCATCATTCAGACAACACAGTTATAGTGTTTTCCAAGTAGGATCATAGCCTTGACTTTCAGCCCAGTCCAACCTTTGTTCACATACTATACAACTTCCACAATATTTCTAGGACATTTGCAAATTGAGTGAGACCTGCTCATTTTTTTACCTATCCTAAATATTTCCCATTAGCTCCTGTATGTCCAGTCAGTGCCGAAGAGGTTTTTTTCTCCATGATAAAGGAGTTAACATCTGTTTATAAGGTTGTGAATGGGGTGACTGATAGTGAACTGATAGTGAGGATTACTTTGAACAGATCCATCCATCAAGGAATCCAATGTTCCCTGCATCACCCTTCTTCTTTCACACCAAGGCATTTTATACAAGCAATCATCAAAAGTTATGGTAGTTGATGATGAATGTTCAAGTTTAAGTAATTGTCATGTCATAGAAATTTGCAGCACCATGACACTTCCAAATAAAATAAATCAGAGCTGTAGCTTTATAGTTATTTTCATGAAAGACTTTCTTTCTCTCTCTTTCTCTCTCTCTCTACTATATTTTAAATATAACCACAGTTCATTAATTTATCCCTTCTTTTGATTTAATAATTTACATATTCATATTTTACTATTCTTGGTGTATCGGAACTTTTTCCCCTTAGCTAAACCAGGTGTGGGGTGGGCGTGGCCAGCACATGACGTATCCAGCCTGCAGGCCGGGAATTTGATAGCCCTGTCCTAATGTATACATTTCTAAAAGAAATTTTTTTTTCTAATATATAATTTATTTACATACAATTTTGAACTAACTTTTGGTCACATGCATGCCTTGTGTATTTGTTTCTACTTGTTTAGAGAATTCTCTTATATAACATAGCAATTTTTATCTGGCCCATATGACGTGACCAGCCCACCAATGTCTTAAGCTGTTATTTGGCAACTTATAACAGAAAATGATTTGTTCATTGAGCCATACTATACTATATTTAGCAAATTTGGTAATTCATTGATTGGTCAATTGATTGATTGATTAGATATTTGTCCTGTCTTTCATTTATGAGCAAAAGGCAGCAAACATGTTATAGTAAAAGCCAAAAAGGAGAGTGTTCCGGACTAGCAGGCTCGTAGGCTGCAAATCTGATTGGCCCGCTGAAAGCCGATCATGATTGGTTGCCATAGACTGATGTGATTGGCCAGTAAATGGCCCTGCCAAGAGCGGCAAACTCAAATCGCCTTCATTGGCTGCCTAGCCGCAGCCAGCCCTATATAAGGGGCTGCTGCGGCTGGGGTTAGTTGCTCAGATCTGAAGTCACAAATAAAGAGCTTTAGTTACTATCTGAGTCTTGCCTCCTTTCTTGAACCGTCCTCCCAGATATAACACTGGCGACGAGGATGGGATGCGGAGGCAACAGAAGCTATTGAATTGAGCTAGCCGAAGGAGCATGTGGCTGACAGAGCGCAACAACGGCGACATGGCCAGCAGCGCTATACCACCCGCACCATTCGATCCAGCTAGCGAAGATTGGGACACATACATGGACAGATTTCAAATGTTCCTGGAGTCCAACAATCTCAAAGATGCCACGCCCAGCAAGAAACGAGCCGTTTTTCTAACCCATTGTGGACCAGCCGTTTTTAAGATGGCTAAAGCCTTAGCCAAGCCAGCTAAAGTTAAAACCATGGATTGGGACACCCTTGCTCCCATCCTGCGCAACCATTATGCCCCCGCCGTGCCAACTCCCATTCGCAGGCATGAATTCTACCAGAGGGACCAACGTGAGGGTGAGAGCATTGGGGACTTTGTGGCAGACCTGAGGAACCTGGGTGGTTTGTGTGGCTTCGCCAACCTCGAAGAAGCCATGAGAGATCGCATCATCCTTGGCCTCAGAGACCCAACCGTCCAGAGCAAGATCATGGCCAAGGGAGACATCTCACTTTCAGATGCCATAGCAGACACCACAGCAGCCGAAGCCACTCGTAAATTGGCAGCACGAATGCATCGAACCAGTAGGACCAACCGCCAACCCACCAACGATGCTGGGAAACTTTCAGACAAGTACACATCAACTGCCCATCACGAGGACGTCGAGTCATCCACAGACAGCGAAGAAGAAGAAGTCCACAGGCTCCGGTCAGAACGTGAGCAACGGGACCAGCGGGGCCACAAAGCCAACTACCAATCCGCCGGATGCAGGGAAAACCATCCCCGATCGGAATGCAGATTCTTAGATGCCATATGCCATTTTTGCAAGAAACAGGGACACATCGCGAAGGTATGCAGAAACAAGAGAAATTCCAGCCCCAGACCGAGAGGGAGCAGCCCAAAGAGAAACGATGGCAACGCCACCACACAGAGGGACGGCCCTAGCAACCAGTGGAACTGGTACAGCAGACCCCGAAGGTTTAATGACGCCCCCAGACGAGAGGAGGCTCATCAAACCATCACCATCGGCCACGCTTCATCACTTGACGCTAAAAAGATCCGAGTAGAGGTCACGATTGAAAACAAACCGTGCAACATGGAAGTCGACTCTGGGTCATCACTATCCATGGTATCCTGGAGAACACTCAAGCAACTAGTCCACAACATCCGACGCCAAGACCTCAGCAGTCAGAGACTCATACTAAAAGACTATCAAGGCAACCGGATTCCAGTTGCAGGTACCCGCCATGTGCAGGTCTCGTTCAAGGGACATAAGGCAATTCTACCACTCACCGTCGTAGACCGAGACCAGCCAAGTCTATTGGGTCTTCAGTGGTTCACGCCACTAGGAATCGGAGTGGCTGGCATCCATCATACTGAAGACAATGACTGGGAGGCGGCTCTCGTCCACGATTTCTGAGAAGTGTTCAAGGAAAGCCTAGGCAAGTACAAGGGGGTCCCCCATTTCATTTAATCTTCTCCCCGACATAGCACCCATTCGTCTAAAGCCACGCCGAGTTCCCTTTGCTCTTAAATCCAAAATTGATGAGCAACTGGACAAATTAATTGCGCAAGGTGTGTTAGAACCTATTGACCATGCCCGATGGGAGACACCAATCATCGCCCCCATAAAACCTGATGGGTCCATAAGAATCTGCAGTGACTACAAGGCCACCCTCAATCACGCGCTACAGCAGAGCGCCTACCCAGTGCCAGTTGTTCAACATCTCCTGCATTCACTTGGGGGTGGCAAAATATTCACAAAATTAGATCTGGCCCAAGCGTATCAACAGCTACCAGTTGATCCCAAGACTGCAGAAGCCCAAACTATAGTCACACATCGTGGTGCATTCAAATGCAACAGGCTCCAGTTTGGTGTAAGCGTAGCCCCAGGCATCTTTCAAAGCCTGATGGAGAGACTATTACAAGGGATTAAAGGGGTCGTGCCCTCTTTTGATGACGTATTAATAGCAGCACCCACAAAAAACCAATTAGAAAAACGTCTCAGAACAGTCCTACAGAGGTTCAAAAACGCTGGCCTCAAGGTTAAGAAGGAAAAGTGCCAGCTTTGCACAGAAAGGGTGGAGTTTCTTGGCTACCTCCTTGACAAGCAAGGAATCCACCCCACAAAAAAAATTTTGGCAGCTATCAAAAACGCCCCAAGACCTAAAAACAAAACCGACCTCCAAGCCTTCCTGGGACTTATTAACTGTTATAACATCTTCCTGCCCCAGAAGGTGACTGTTGCTGAGCCCCTTCATAGACTACTCGATAAAAGGGCATCCTGGAATTGGGGACGTCGGGAGGAACACGCCTTCCAGCAAGTAAAAGACCTCCTTACCTCAAAGGCAGTACTAATTCAGTATAACGAGACACTACCTTTGACTGTCACGTGTGACGCCTCACCATTTGGGGTAGGGGCCATCCTGAGCCACGTCCTACCAAACGGCTCAGAAGCACCAATTGCATTTTTTTCACGAACTCTATCAAAAACAGAAAGAAACTATAGCCAATTAGATAAGGAAGACCTTGCTATTGTCTCTGCAATAAAACTATTTCATGAATATGTTTATGGGAGACCGTTTTCTATTATAACGGATCATAAGCCACTACTTGGGATCCTGGCAGGCAACAAACCTACTCCACACATTCTCTCCCCCAGAATGACGTGATGGTCGGAATTTCTCACTGCCTACGACTATCAATTAAAGTACCGCCCGGGGAAATCTATTCCCCACGCAGATGCCTTGATCTGCTCACCACTACCCAAGTCACAGGAAGACCCAGCTCCCACACTCCCCGTACTGCAAATAGAGACAATGCCATCACCTCCACTAACGGCTCAAGACATCGCTTTTGAAACCAAAAGAGACTCTTGTTTGGCACGAATTCTTGGCTGGGTGGAGAGGGGATGGCCAGATTACGACACTAAGGAAATGTTTAAGCCGTTTAAAAACAGACAAACGGAACTTTTTTCACAAAAAGGGTGCGTTTTGTGGGGAGACCGAGTTGTTGTACCAACTAAGTTACAAAAAAAGGTCTTGCAAATGCTACATGATGGACACCTGGGCATCATACATATGAAAGCGCTGGCAAGAATTTACGCCTGGTGGCCAGGTATAGATAAACAAATCGAAACCTGGGTCGCCTCTTGTAAGAAATGCCAGGAAAACCACTCAGCTCCACCAACAGAATGGGAAACACCCAGGGGTCCTTGGTCTCGCATTCATATTGACTTTGCGGGACCTACAAGAGGCCACACCTTCTTAATAACTGTTGATGCCTACTCAAACTGGCTTGAGGTCAATAAAATGAAAGCAACCACTACTGAGGCGGTCATTAAAAAACTGAACAGACTCTTCCCCACACACGGGTTACCAGATGTCCTGGTCTCTGACAATGGCCCCCAATTTACTGCCTTAGCCTTTGAACAGTATTTAGTGGAACGGGGCATCCGACACGCACTCACATCACTGGCTCATCCTGCGGCGAATGGCCGGGCTGAACGATTGGTTCAGTTTACGAAAAAAAAACCTACAGAAAATGAATCAAGGCAACATCCATGACAAAGTCACTAGAATGCTACTCCTACAACACATCACACCAAACAGCACGACCAACAAGTGCCCAGCTGAACTCCTGATGGCCAGGAAACTCAGATCGCCTCTAGATCGTTTGCACCCTGCCTACACCCCAGAAAAGACCCTGGGTTCCAGCAGCAAGCACCGTGTTTTCAAGGTAGGAGACCTTGTTTTCGCAAAAAACTTTTCTGGGGATCCCCTTTGGATTCCTGCCCAGGTAACTCAAGTTACGGGCCCCCGCTCCTACTGTCTACTCACCACTGATGCAGACCATGGAAACACCATATTGACCAACTGCACTCCAGACTAACCACATCTTCCAACCCTGACCCTAACTTTGACACTAGGGGGGGAGGGGAAGCAGTGAACTCAGAATTAGAACCAACAACTGTCTATTCCGAGCTATCACCGAGATCACCGCACCATGGTTGGCAACACTTACCAGCTGCAACCGAGACTGGACAGTCGAACGCTTCGCCAGGAAGCAGCATCCAGGCAGGTTCAGCGAGCCTCGGGAGCCAGAACAGTAACAGCGAGGCTGAGGACTTCATCACCCCAGAGGCACCAGAGGAGAGCCCTGACTATGACACCGGTTCACCGTTCCTGTTTGATCCAGCAAGCAGTCCATCTGAACCCAGGTTTGAACAGGGTCAAGCGGAACTGCGTAAGCCAGGCAGACAGGTGCGAAGACCTGCTTACCTGCGAGACTATATTACTCCACCCCTTAAACGGAACCGAGAGGGGAGGGGTGTTCCAGACTAGCAGGCTCGTAGCCTGCAAATCTGGCCCGCTGAAAGCAGATCATGATTGGTCGCCATAGACTGATGTGATTGGCCAGTAAACGGGCTGCCGCGATTGGCCCTGCCAAGAGCGGCAAACTCAAATCGCCTTCATTGGCTGCCTAGCCACAGCCAGCCCTATATAAGGGGCTGCTGCGGCTGGGGTTAGTTGCTCAGATCTGAAGTCACAAATAAAGAGCTTTAGTTACTATCTGAGTCTTGCCTCCGTTCTTGAACCGTCCTCCCAGATATAACAGAGAGGGTATAAGAGACAGAGGATGGTGTCTTGTGGTGACTTCACAAAAACTAAATTAAGAAGAAGAAAAACATGGGAGTTGATATAGATATATAAGAACATGCTGAAGCTTCCAAAGAAGGAACTATCTTGAATTTTAGTGGGTAAAACTGACTTAACACAAAGACAAACAAGAAAGTGGAAAAGATAAAAATTGGAAACAGCAGTCAGTTGTTTAATACCATCAGGAATAGCCTATGTAGAATGATCAGCAAGAATAATACATTGATTATCTGATCCAGTCTTTCACTACAAATGATCGTGACCAGAATTCAAACCTATACCTTTCTCCCAATTTAAGATACAATGATTACTTTGATAATATTTTAGAATTGCTTCTGGATATTGTGCACTATATCAGACATTTATATAGACATTGCATTCTCTATCAGACACAAAAATGTTTTATTACATAGACACTGCATATTCATCTCTATTTGTCTTACTCCAAACACATGTCTAAAATGCTGTAAAAACAGAACTGTGATTTTACTGAAATATTCAATTGGATACCTATTCTCCTGTAGCTCACTGCAGTAGCAGAAACAATAATATACTGTTTCTTCCTTCTTATTTATCAGCAGGGACAGCTTTTATTTCCTTCCCCAACATATTTTGCTTCCAGCAGGCCACTCCTAAACAATAAAGCCTAGGATATTATAATCTTGATCTCTAACACAGCCAGACTTGTTTTTAGAATAGACAGAGAAAAAAATACATAACCTAAAAAACAGGTCTTGAATGAATTCTAAAATTATGCTCATTCTACCCCTCTTGCTTCGACAAGCTTCATGGACCACTGAAGGCTAAATTTCTTTTGTATACTCTGTCCTAGTGATTCAAAACATGACATTATTAACTGAGATTCTCTTGTACTTCTCAATGCATCCCTGGAGGAACAAACAATCTGCTTCAACTGCTTTACTTCCAGTCATTTGGTGGTGAGTCCTAATAGTGTTGGCTCCAACTTGTGAAAAGAATGAATCAGAAAGGAATATATCTTGACAGTGGTATGGTTTCTTTATTTGCTTAATTTGTGTTCCAACTTTCTGTTAAAATTTAATAGAAGGCAGCTTATTTCTTACTCCACCTTGTAGCACATGTTCATTTTTTTTTTTTTGGTTTGCAAATTGCTAAGTTCCTGTATACAAAAATGAAGTCCCCAAGAATTTTACATCCACTAGTCACTGCTGATTATAGGGAGCAGTGCTCATCTCTATTTCAAGGCCATTGAGCCAGCACTGTATGGAGACATATCGAAGAACGTGACATCACAGAGCATTGTTACCTTCTTACCGAAGTGGTACCTATTTATAAATGCAAGTAGTTGCATTTGCATGCTGGCAGAGCTGGGCAAAGATGGGAATTCACCCTATCACATGGTGTTTCTGGTTTTCTATTAGCCGATAAGCTCAGTGACCATGTCACCTCCTAAATTCCTTTTTTTCTTTTATAACTTTTAATCCCTTTATTTGGGGTAAAGTCAGGGTGACTGAATGGAGCTGAGCATTTATGGCAAGATGCCCTTCCTAATGCCTATGAGTCTGCAGCAGATATTATCTTTTGCGTCCTGATAGAGAAACATCCTGCTGCTTTCCAGGATTGAACCCTCAAACCTTTTGAGTGGGAGGCAAGCACCTTAACCTTTAGGCCAAAGCACCAATTGCCTACCAAGTCTTATAACATGAATGAAAGCATGGATGGCAGAAATCACTGTTCAAACTATATTCTTTGCACTCTTCTAGTGGCCATCTAGATGAAAGACTGAGCATTTCATTTATTTGTTTGTTTTTAATGACAATTTTTACATAGTACCATAATACAAACTTGCTATCTCTCTTTCGCTCAAAATTCCACAGAAACAATAATGGTGGTATGGAATTTTCTGCAATGTTCTTTTTTTCCCCCCTTCCAGCTACTGTAGCTTCAGCTTTCAGAAACAACTAAGCTTTCCTATATTTTGAATTGTTCTATTTCCCTATTAAAGAAAATGTATTCATTTTTTTTCACTGTAAACAATTTTTTGGGTTTCTCCCAAAGTTTGGTGATACAAATGCCAGTCACAATAATAATGAAGTATGAGTGCACCCATCTCCATTCTCAGTCTTGAGGAAGGTGAAAGTAGCCCTTTGGGGATGGGGCGGGAGGACACTTAATATGTAAATATGTGATACTGTAATAAGTTTTCAGTGTATGAAATGCATTACTTTTATAATGTTGGCTTATTCTTGTATGTAATTCAATGCAAACTGTTACTCAGACAGTGAAAGGGAACTGCATGTCATGTTTCATTAGCTGCACCATTATGTATATGTCTGTGTTTATGGTATTTTCCTCCCAGTTCTACTTCTTATCAAAATCAGGATTTGGCTGTTAATGAGGTATACAATGTACTTTATGGATGTGGTGACATACTGAGCTGTGCAACAATAAAATAATGAAATCGTTAAATATTTGCTTCCTGCCAGTTAGTAGAAAACAACTTGGTTAGAGATCTGTGTTTTACAATAATGCAGTATATTGTGTGCATATTTACAGTCCATAGGAGGAAATGAAAGTCTGTAAACTCATAAGGAAAATTTATTAGTGTTCTAAGAAGCGAGGAAAAAAATGAATAAAGTATGAAGTAGCACAATATGGATAATTGTCGGGTTTTTTGGTGTGTGTGTGTTTGTGTGTCTGAAATAGATTTGTGGTATGAAGTGATGAGAGACTCAGGCTGTTTGAGGATTACGTTCGTAATTTGTTTTAAAAATTGCATTTTTCCTTCAGCAAAAATTTGAAGAGTCCAAGTCTTACTGAACTTTTCAAAATATTTTTCCCCAATGTTTTATTAATTAAGCAAAACAATCAAAAGAGCAAAAATTAAGAGAAAGAAAAACAATATATATGGTGGTTATAATTTTTTTTAAAAAAGGCAAACAGATAAGATGATAAAGAAAAAAAATTGTAAAAGAAATATTCCAGTGGCCTCTCTCTTTCTCTTTACCATTTTGCTTCCAGAAATTAATTCCTTCTTAAACATTTTTAAACTTTCAAAAGAATTTGTAAATGTTATAGGGATTTAGAAGGAAGGAAGAGTTCCATATCTGAGATATGCAAATATAAACTAAAGCAATACTTACATAGGAAAGACTTAATGTGTTTCTCTGGAGAAATTCAGTGGAAGGAAGGAAGGAAGGAAGGAAAAGAGGAATGGATGGATGAATAAATAAATATAAGTTTATATATATATATATACACTTCACACACATGGTGCATATATATTGATTATATGTGCCATCAAGTAGACCACATAATTTTTTCTCCATGACCATCTATCCCTAACCTGTTCTTTTCAGTCAAACAATCCCACTGCTGCTGGTCACTCTCTTCTTTTCTTTCCTTCCATCTTTCCCAGCATTAGAGTCTTTTCCAAAAAGTCAGAACTTTGCATACTGTAATTGAAGTAATTTGAGCCTGGCCATTTGTTCCTCAGGTGAGAACTCTGAGTTAATATGTTATTTTCCTGGCTGCCTATGGTGTTCTTAGAAGTCTTCTATAACAACAAAGTTCAAAGGAGGTAATCAATAGGAAGTAGTCCTTGAGTTATGACAGCAATTTGGAGCAGAATTTGAATCATTAAGCAATGTGGTCATAAAATGCTAGATCATGTGGAATCTCACCAGTCAATAACCAAGGAGCCATTTTAATCCAATCCATTCTTGACTTGATTCCTTCCAATCTTAAGCCTTTGTAAGATAACAGATTGTCTTCTTTTCAACTCTCCCTACCTGTCTATATGCCTTGAGTTCTTTTTCCAGGAACATTAAAGGAAACTGGGAAATAAAGGGTAACATAATCATGTGTACACACAAAGCAAAATAGTGTAATAGAGATCCATTTCCATATCATTATTAAGAAAAGTACCTGGATGTGTCTATATAGTCACCAGGAGTTGCTGTGGATTCCAAAACAGCAACAATTTTTTTTTTTAATTCAGAAAAAAGCCTTCTAAATGTTTCTTGGAACCTTTTCTGTTTATTTTAGTTCTCCCTTTTTTCCCCATTCCTGTTCATTTCATTTTACCAGTTAAACCCCAATTTATTCCTCTGGACATAAGTTTTTAAAAAGTTCTGTTTCACTTTTGTCAGTCTAATTTTTCTTCTAAATTCTGTTATCTTAGTTTCCTAGTATGTTAATGATTCTTCACCATTTAAAATAAATATAGTGCATTCTGCTTCAGCTTCTCTTTTAAAATTGATAACTACTGTTAGATGAACCTGCTCTTGAATAGAAAAGATTCATCTGCATTTGCAAAATGAGATTTTAGCTTTTAAAAATGAAAAGCACCAATATTCGTGGCATTTCTTCCCTATTTTATAGCTGGGATAGAATCATGGGATTGTGTCCCATAAACAACTTTAATTGCAGTTAAAATATATCTTCATAGCCATTTGGTTATCTTTGGGCAAATCATCAATCTTCTTACTTAATTGGTTACTATGATGTATCTCTCCTAATTTAATCTGTGAGATTTTTGTAGACAGTTTGTTAGGTTTAAATATCTTGTCATTTATCCAAATTAAATAGAAATAATGATCATCAAAGACAGTCATGTCATGTCTTTATTTCCAGCAAATGAATAAAATGCCTGTATTTTTTGCCAGCCAACATTGTCAGTCACTTATACAGTACACTTTAAATTTAAAGTATCCACAGCTTGTTTATGCATTTTTACACATTTTTCTGTTCTATTTCTTCTTATAATATCTTATAATATCACACTGTCATTTCTCAAGTTTGTCTCTTTGCATTAATGCAATCAATTTTCACAAGCAGATTAATCAATTTAGTTAATTGAATAGCGACTATCAATTTTAATTGTCTATGTGCAAGTTAAAAGCAACCTTGGGTTTTTTTTAATTATTATTTGAAGCTATTTGATTGGTATAAGAAGCAATTGAAATATTAACTTTTACTTTTCATTCAAAGTGAATTCTCCCCTTTTCTTTATCTTGTGGAAACATTTGTTGTTGAGTAAATTAGCGGACAGAAAAACTAAATGTAATTTTCTTCTTGATGTTTCTATGATAAACTAATATTAATGTTCTTTAGGATATATTTAAGAGTTCCCAACTACTTTTGTTGCTTTTGTATCAAATTGTTGATCATAGGATTTTAGGAGAGGGTAAAAAAAATAAGATGATGGGCATGTGTCCTTAGTTTTAATGTCTGATTTTAACTTTTTATGTTTTAACTGTACATGTAACTGTAAGTTATCTAGAGTTACGTTATGATAATTTGGGCAGTCCTATCAATCAATAAATCATATTTGTCACATGTGGAAACAAACATGATTATTATTTCTTCTTCTTCTTCTTCTTCTTCTTCTTCTTCTTCTTCTTCTTCTTCTTCTTCTTCTTCTTCTTCTTCTTCTTCTTCTTCTTCTTCTTCTTCTTCTTCTTCCTCCTCCTCCTCCTCCTCCTCCTCCTCCTCCTCCTCCTCCTCCTCCTCCTCCTCCTTCCTTTATTGCTATCTCTGATTGCTACAGCAATGAAGGCAATCTGAAGAAAAAGTGGAGTCATCTGGAAGCCCCAACTAAAGCAAAACATGTCAGGTTATGGCTGTCGTTATTAAATGATACAACAAAATGCCCATAATCTATGCTTCACGAGCTTGGAATTAACTGCCTTCTAACTTCTAATTAGAGAAAAAATGTAATATGCAAAATCTTAAATTTGCTAAAGCCTGGTTCTTTGTGAAACAACAAAGCCTTGTTTCAGGAAACTGAATCATTTATGGGGAATTGTCACAACTTCTCCTTGTTTCAAGAGAGCAATTCTTCAAAAATCACAGGTGGATCAAGTCAGTTTTCAGCCTTTATTAATGTACCCTTTAGAAGTTACAGTTGCATCAGCGTGGGAGCAAGTGTTTTGTTCTGTCACCCTTGACATTGCTGCAATGTTTTAAGTCCCAAAATTATTTGGATAATTTTTCCATTTTCATCACATGCTGGAATGGAAGATAATGATGATCAAGTGTAAAAGAAAAGACTTGAACCTTTGAACCTTTTATTCTCATCTATTTTTCCCCTGCCACAATCATATAGATACTTGATGGTTCATAAGAGTCCCATAACATCATAAAACTAATACAGGTGAAACTCAAAAAATTAGAATATCGTGCAAAAGTTTATTTATTTCAGCAATGCAACTTAAAAGGTGAAACTAATATATGAGATAGACTCATTACATGCAAAGCAAGAATGTTCAAGCCATGATTTGTCATAATTGAGATGATTATGGCTTACGGCTGATGAAAACCCCAAATCCACAGTCTAGAAAATTAAAATATTGTGAAAAGGTTCAATATTCTAGGCTCAAAGTGTCCCACTCTAATCAGCTAATTAAGCCATAATACCTGCAAAGGGTTCCTGAGCCTTTAAATGGTCTCTAAGCCTGGTTCAGGAGGGAAAGCCTCAAAAGGTGCAAAAGAAGTTGGATGTTCCCAAAGTGCTGTATCAAAGCACATTAATAGAAAATTATGTGGAAGGGAAAAGTGTGGAAGAAAAAGGTGCACAAGCAGCAGGGATGACCACAGCCTGGAGAGGATTGTCAGGAAAAGGCCATTCAAAAGTTTTGGGGACTTTCACAAGGAGTGGACTGAGGCTGGAGTTAGTGCATCAAGAGCCACCACACAGAGATGGATCCTGGACATGGGCTTCAAATGTCGTATTCCTCTTGTCAAGCTGCTCCTGAACAACAAACAACGTCAGAAGCGTTTTACCTGGGCTAAAGAAAAACAGAATTGGTCTGTTGCTCAGTGGTCCAAAGTCCTCTTTTCTGATGAGAGCAACTTTTGCATCTCATTTGGAAACCAAGGACCCAGAGTCTGGAGGAAGAATGGAGAGGCACACACTGCAAGATGCTTGAAGTCCAGGGTGAAGTTTCCACAGTCTGTGTTGATTTGGGGAGCCGTGTCATCTGCTGGTGTTGGTCCACTGTGATTTATTAAGTCCAGGGTCCACGCAGCCATCTACCAGGAGATTTTGGAGCACTTCATGCTTCCTTCAGCAGACGAGCTTTATGGGGATGCTGACTTCATTTTCCAGCAGGACTTGGCACCTGCCCACACTGCCAAAAGCACCAAAACCTGGTTCAATGACCATGGGATTACTGTGCTTGATTGGCCAGCAAACTTGCCTGACCTGAACCCCATAGAGAATGAATGGGGCATTGCCAAGAGAAAGATGAGAGACATGAGACTGAACAATACAGAAGAGCTGAAGGCTGCTATTGAAGCATCCTGGTCTTCCATAACACCTCAGCAGTGCCACAGGCTGATAGCTTCCATTCCACACTGCATTGAGGCAGTAATTGCTGAAAAAGGGGCCCAAACCAAGTACTGAGTACATATGCAAGCTTACACTTTTCAGAGGTCCGATATTGTTCTATGTACAATCCTTGTTTTATTGATTGCATGTAATATTCTAATTTTCTGAGATTGTGAATTTGGGGTTTTCATGAGTTGTAAGTCATAATCATCTCAATTATGACAAATCACAGCTTGAACTATCTTGCTTTTCATGTAATGAGTCTATCTCATATATTAGTTTCACTTTTTAAGTTGAATTACTAAAATAAATGAACTTTTGCATGATATTCTAATTTTTCTAGTTTCACCTGTATAACTTCATAGAATGATACATGGTAATGAATTAAAATTAACTAAGAAAATCAGCAGCAGATCACAAAAGCTTAAAACCCAAAGGAATTAACTCATGTTCCATTTTCTCTCACAAACAACTATTTGTTCTTGTTAGCTGATACAAAGGTGAGGGGACAAGTTTAATTTGCAGAAAGAGACATTTCATAAAACTGATGTTCTCAACCAAAAGCAGGGCCTACATAATTCAGTCCCACTTGACATACACAACTTGGGGACCAATAGCAGATTCATATGAATATGTATAATTTGAACAGGTTCAGTTTGATTGGAGAAGACAGTTCTATTGGACCTCAGTGTCAGATTGTATAGGACTTTATAGACTAAAATCAGAGTTGACCATGTCCTCATTAGTGTGGGACATTGTTATAGTCCAGGAAGAGTATCAGATGATTCTGTCATAGTTTGAACTTCACAGACAATTGACTCCCACAAATTCAGAAAGTTAAACAGTAATTTAAGCTACTTCCAATTTTCTTTATTAAATTACAACTGTTTTAGCTTATAACATAAATATACTGTAAATACTTTCCTATTTAGATGGTAAGACAAAATAAAGGAAGACATTCAAAATCCTTTTTGTTCTATATCTCTTTATACTGTAAGAGTTCTTTGTTCTTTCCAAATATTCAGAGGATGGAAAATATCTCAATCCTGACTATCAAAAGTTGGGATGAAGGTGATGACATCCACTGGTTGGAATCTCACTCAAACGAAAAACTGGCTGATAAGTATTAGCACATCTGAATTTCATGCATTCTTTTTCATTACTAGATGGAATTTTGCTTATTTGGTTGGCTTTAACACTTAATCATGGCAAAGCTATATATCCCTCTAAACCAGTGTTTGCCAACTGGTGAGATGGGGACCACTGGTGGTCCATGAGAAAATTTTGGTGCTCCTCAGAGAAATGTCTCCCCCAAAGCTATTAATCCAGGCTGCGTGGGAACCCCCACCCTTCAGCCAAGCGCAAACCTTACCTTGTGTAGAACAAAGCAAGCTCGAACTGGAAGTTAAGACCAACAGTAGGAGAGGAAAATCCACCCCGGGGTGGCTTGCTGACGTTTGTGGGAAAGTTGGTTCCATATTCCAGAGCTGCAGTAGTCAGAAGTCTGGCCCTTTGGCCGTCCTGGAGCAGCTCCTCCAGTTCATGGCAGGCTGGTGCACCCAGGTGGAGGAGCAGCTGCTCTGAGATGACCAAAGGTCCGGTCCTGTGACTACTCCAGCTCTGGAATATGGGACTGACTTTCCCACCAATGTCAGCAAGCCACCGTCAGTCAAAATGGGATTTAAAATTATGAGTTTAGTGGTCCCTGAGGTCCAAAAGATTGGCGACCCTGGATCTAAACTGAGCTTGTGCAGAAGGAATGTCCTACTAGATTGAAATTGCTCAGGACCTAGTAAGATTTGATCACCTTACAAAAAACCTTGGAACTTTTTGTTTTAAAGTCTAACCCATCATCTCAGAATGTTGGGTCTCTACATTAGTACCATTTTGAGCTAGCAGGAAGTATAGCAGCTTTTGGTGTCCTCAATCTGGAACACTACATTTATCAACATTACTGTAGGTCTTGAGGAAGATTTATTAATTTACAGGGCATGCCAGAGTAAAGAAAAAATGGGCCATTTTTTTTCCTCTGATACACACACATCTGTATCCAGGTAGATCCAGTTTAGTGCAGTGGTTTAGATGATTTGTGGGACTGTGAGCTCTAGTCAAGCCTTAGGCATGAAAGCTAGCTAGATCTAGACTCTTACCCAACCATTCTCACTCAGCCCAGCCCAATTCACAGGACTGTTTGTTATGGCAAAAATGGAGACAGGAGCATGAGATATGCTGCCCTGACTTTATAAAATAAAGACAGGGATATAAAATCATCTTCATCTGGATTGCAGATTAAAATCAATTCACAAGGCTGTGATAATAGAGCAATAAGAACTCAAGGAGGTTTCCAGGAGCCCAACAATGAACAAACAAACTCTGCTTCAAGAATTAAACCCACCCTCCAGATGAACTGGTTTTACAGGAGAATTGTAGAACTGGAGCCTCTTAGAACAGTTCAACTTGACATGAGAGTATAGAAGTCTTTTAGCACTTATACTTCAATGACTGCACTTCTCTTCAACTTTTTAAGTTGTCAAACAGTATATCCTAAGCCAGAAAGGTCACCAAGCTTTTATCTAACTCAGATTCTATTGCTGCATGGAAGGTTCACAATATTATTGGGTACAACATTTGTTTGTTTACTTCAAGGACTGACCATCTCTTTGTTGGAGGAAAATTAAATCAAATATGTATTCCTTGGTTTCCTTCCTGAATGGGAGGAATTGTCAGTTATGAATTATATCTGTGTGCTGCAGAACAGCTATATCATCCATAATGGGGTTGATTATCAGTCATATATCATTTGTTGGTGTCTCATTCTTAAAGTCCTTGATGACTATGTGAATTCTCAGAAAGAGAATATGAAAACAGAATGGCCTTATGGTCAAGGAAAAGAAAGATTTCTCTGATTAACCAGACTGTGTAGTATAGTAGTTCTTCAATGTATTTTTCTTATAACTATGTTTAGCCTCCAAATTACAATGGAGTGAAACTGAGGTGGGGAGAACCTATGTTACTGAAGGATGCAACAGAAGCATCTGATGTGCTCAGTAATTTTAATGCAAAAAAGGGCAGGATGCTATTGGGAATTAAATCAATTTCTACAAGGTGAAATAAAAAAACCAAACCAGGTGTGAACCTTATTAGAAAGGATACTTCACTTTAGATAAAATGGCTTCATTCATATAATATGGTTGGTTTGATTTAACTATAGTCCCAACATAGGAACTCTCTCTGTTTCTCTCTCCCTCCTGCTCTCTCTCTCACTCTCTCTGTTTTATTATTTTATTTATTTCATTTATTCCTCATTTTTTTTCCAATCTAAATCAACAAAGACTGTGGAAATTGAAACAGTTGGTCAGTAAGAAGTGTTTTGTTCAGTTTTAATGCATCACTACCCGCACTGTTATTTTTATCATTTGAATATTTTGTAAGTGATTTTTTTTCTTTTTTGTTTAATTGCATTGATTTACTTTTTCATGTATGATTAAATACATACATGCTTATCAGACAAACCTTTTGGGGTAAGCATTGTTATTTGAAGTGAAGAAGTAAGAAAAGTGAGCTAAAGAAATTAAAGGCATGGGATAAGAAAAACAAATGCAAGCTTAGCTAAATCTAATTTACAACATCAGTTGATGTATTTCTTCTCCTCTCTCTATGTTTGCAAATCTTTTCATGTTTCCAGAACAGCCCATACATTGGCTCATATATTTTCTTTTCTTTTTTAAATTGAGGATATCATTAACTCTATTTAGCTACAACATTTGGGGTCTTTCCCTTTCCCACACTCTATTCTTTTTAAAACCAAAGAACCTCAAGTTAATTCTTTTGTGTTATCACTTATTTTGTATTCAATCCATATTCATTCAGCATCTTCATTTTTTAAAAGTTTATCTTCATTTTCTTTGGCCAGTATCTCATTCCTATTGTGTTCAACTTTTATTTTTCTCCTGGCACAGTAACTCTTGAGTTGCAAACCACAAAGAGAGTAGGAACACAATTGTATATTCAATCTTATTTTGAAAACATTTCTTGCAGCTGACTGTATACTCCCCACTATCTTTCTGACAGCATGTCTTAACACTTTTTTAATGGATAATAAACAATATTCTAAAATGTGCAAATTCATCAGCTTGCACTAGTTTTATTTTCATTTATGTGTACGTGACAATAATTCATTCTGTTTTCCCTATCAAACAAAATACTTTGGTATGTCTGATTTTGAGATCCATGTGCCTCAGTGCATCATACAAATTATCTACCATTTGCTGATTCTCAGCGTTGAATATTTACCCAGAATTCCTTTTATTCTCATGAATGCTATCTTACACAACTCTTATAGCATTCAGTAATCAACCTTCATATTACATATTAATTAAATCCAAAGAAGTCATCAATTATTTGGTAATGATTATTAAATTACAATCTAATACAAAGTTAATGGATGAGAGAAGTCCCACTGAATTTTCAGCATAAACTCAGCACCTATATAAAGAGGTGCATAATGAGTCTTACAGAATCATACTGATCTTAAAAATAAAGGAAAAATAATTTAATATTAAAATTGGGAGGAGCTGAAAAGCCCCCTTTTTTCTCCAATTCAATTTGTATTGAAACTCCATGAGTAATTAATGTCCAACATTATACTACAGTTGGAACCAATTCTCATTTTGTTATAGCATATGAATTATCTACAGTGAAATTTCAGCTCCTTGTCAAGCATATTTCCTCTGCTCTTCTCTCCTTTTGTTGTATCATTTCTTTCTTTTCTGATTTCTGACTGTTATTCTGATTTCTGACTGTTATTAAAAGTCTGAAGTTGTTCTCCAAGTTTTATTGGACAGCACCATAGCACTCTCTCTGGCTCAAAAAGCTGTCTTATGAAAGTCAAATTGAAAATGTTGATTCTTCTCCTAAGTGACATTGCTGAAACATAGCATAGATGTGGAAACTGGCCTGACATGTTGTCTCTTTAACAGAGGAGTTCAAAAAATATATGATCTGACCATGATTGATGGCAGAGCTGCCCTTTCTCGGTGATGGAGAAAATAATCTAAGTCAAAATAGATCTAGCTCCATTACGGCAACACTTTCTTTCCTGCTTTTTCCTCATTTCTCTTCATTTAGATGAGAGAATTTTGCTTTGAACACTCTTATTCCAACAGTCTTCAATATACCAACCACTGTGCTTATTACTTTCTTCTTTTCACTTTGAAATTACTTCAGAGACATTGTTTCATTAAAGTGAAGACTTTTAAGCCATTCGTTTCAAAATAGGTAGACTAGGTCAAGGACAACTGTGCTGAAAATTAGACTTCCAGATAGAGGTGAGCCTGCTGTGTTGTTTAGATGTTTGCTGTTTATCATGGCAAGCAACAAAGAGGCTAGGCTTACCTAAAATATGACAGAAATTGTGTGAAACATCTGAGCCATACAGGATTCCACATAGCCAGTGTCACACTAAAATGGAGTGGATGGGACTCCTGAGCAAAATATTAGTCAGAAATAGCAACTTGTCAACCTGTTCAAGTATTGTACCCCTGAAGTCCTTGCCACTGTTGTGATTAGAAATACGGTAGTTCTGAAAAAGAGAAGGGGGAGAATTGGATCTAGAATAAGGAAACTGCACATTAACTGCTCCAGAGGAAAGCAATGTTACACTGAGATGCTTGAGGAAAGGAATTTTACCAGCAAACCAGGAAGTAAAACAAAAAGTGGCATCAAACTTGAGGATGATTCTTAAAATTTCTAAAAGAATTTGGGAAGCTTCCTTATGAAACTCAGAGTAGATTTCTTTATTTTATTTTGGATTATGATTGCATTAGGAAAGTTGGACAAATACGTTAAACTCAATGTATATACCTTCCTTGTGTTGTGTTGCAATCAATATCAATACTGAATATTGGAGGGTAGGTAGCAACATGGGAGGATATAGAGGCTGTTATTGTTTATGAGAAATATAAGCTGGTTTAGTACTGTTTTTATTTTGATGTAAAATATGCTCAGGAAGGATAGGAAAGGCATTATTAATATTGGGGCATTTTTAAGTCAAAATGAAAAGTGTATAGTTATCAGTTGATATTTTTAAAAGAAAATATCTGTTTGCTGCCATCAGGGAAAAGAAAGATAAAGACAGTTGCTGCCACCACCGTTTAAAGAAGTTTTGGTCTCCCCTAAAAAGAAAAACCTACATTATTTCTCATGGCTATAGCAAAGAATGGTAGTATATACAGATGTGCATTTTACCGGAGGCCAGAGGAATATTATTTTTTAAATGCTTGGCAAATATGATCCCACCCCTAATCAAAGTGTGGCCTTTCCCAAAACTGTAGCAGAAAATTCACCAATAACATTTCTCCATTCTCTAACATGTTCCATAAGCCACTAGTTCAATTTGCTATTTGAAGACATTATACTAATAGAGACAAAAATTACCTCCGTTTTCAAAACTATTTGCTTTTGAGCGTCCTACTGTGCTCTTCTGCAGTCATTGCACTGGGCAGACATTATTCTACCCTCACATGCCAATTTAAAACAGCGGTTGGCATGCATGTTGCCAAGCTCCATTTTTCTAATGGAACACAGAGATCCATCTGGACACATTTTATTCAGTGCTTTGGGGCAAACTGACCTTACAAGTTTGGATAAATGGTGAACAGTTAACGTAGCAAAGCCAGGGAGTTATTTTTTTTCTCCAGCTTTCAGAAAAGACACCTATGATGCCAATTCTTTTTTTTTTAATTGCTGTGTGTCAAATCTGTTTGTTCAGTTTTGTAAAGAAACATTCTGGTGTAGGTTGGACTGGTTCATTTTGCAAGTTTTTTCTGAGTTTGATATTAGTTCTAGACACTCAGAAAAGCATACCAGTTTTTTTTAATAAAAATAATTAAGTAGATAAATAATTCTGAATCAATGAGAGAAAGAGTACCTATAATCATGGAAAAAGCAACTAAGATAAAAAATGTAAGAATAAAATTAAAAGGAAAAAGTATTGATTAATTATGAATTTTAAAAAGGATCCTTAGTCATAAAAATATGTAAGTCCATGTAAAAATAAGATACATATAAACACAACAACATAATATTTATATTGGTCCAACCAGAAGCTTGTAAGGTTGTCCTCATTTATCAATTAACTTGTTTAAGGACTATTTGCATTTATGACAGTGATAAATAAGCAACTTTGCAACCAATACATGCATTTACGACATTTGCAAGTCAGTAAAGCACAGAAAAACTGAAGTAATTGCAAGTCATTGTTTCATTCAGTAACTACTTCACTGAATGATTGAGTTGCCAGTCAGTAAAAAAGGACCACATGTAGAAGCTTCTGGTTAGGTCCATATGATGGTATCTCTAAAAAGGAGGGAATAGCCTCAGTGACTTTGAAGGAAGTTTCTATGTAGGATAGTGTACTGAGACAGCATTTGTCAAATTTCTTGATGACCATTAGCAGAGTTGAGATATATGTTGTGTACCCATCCTTCTGCTGATTTCTCAATGGCATTTGATATTGTTTGACATGGTATATTTCTGTATTGGAGGTGGGAGTCTGAAGGTACAACTCTTTCACTATCTCCTTTACAGTCTGAAAATTTAGGGACATTCCCTTCTAAGCTTCACATTATGCAGACGTTGGTTTCTTTTGTCTCTTTTTTGGACTTTTTATGGACAGCATCTCCCAAATTCTTTCCCACATACCACACAGAAGAATGCTATGGTTGGCAATATCAAAAGCCTTTGGGAAGTCCAGCAGGATGATACAATCATAGATCTTCTATCCATGTTTTGTCACAAGTTACCTATATGCAATTTCCATCTATAAATATGCATATAGAACAACATAATATTTCATAGAAGCAGAGGTTAACATTTGAGTTATATGTTTTAGAAGTTATTTATTTCAGAGTCCATGGGAAATAGAACATGTGCTGTTTGGAACATTGTCATTTCAAAGTATCTGAAATCCAATGCTCTCTTGAAAGATAAGCTAGCCAATTAAAAAGAGATTGGAAATGTATTTATATATTTCTAACCTCCTCTTCTTTTTTATTATTTCTGTAAGCTGGCTAGTTTTTATACAAACAATAGATATCACTGAGGAAATGTATAAGTGAATCCTAGGGTAGGGAGTCATAATGATCTGAGAGGATATGCCTGAGAAACAAGAGGAGAGGGAGGAGGAAAAGAGCCATAGGCTAGATAATGGTCAGACAAGAGGCAGCTTAATCCTCTTGGGAGTTGGGGATGGAATGAGGACATGACAAACATCATAGAAGGAACATTCTCTGGGTTTTGGACTGTACAGGTGAGGGAAGGAGGCATATACTTTCAGAATTGCAATATTCTGCTAGTGTAATCATACAATAAAGATAGTGCTGGTGGAAATACTTCTTGTGTGCACTACCTCAAAGCTTGTCACCACTCTGGCAAAACTATGAAATATTACCACTTAACCTTTGGAGGAGGAGGAGGAGGAGGAGGAGGAGGAGGAGGAGGAGGAGGAGGAGAAGAAGAAGAAGAAGAAGAAGAAGAAGAAGAAGAAGAAGAAGAAGAAGAAGAAGAAGAAGAAGAAGAAGAAGAAGAAGAAGAAGAGGAAGAAGAAGAAGAAGAAGTTAAATGTTTTCAAAGGAAAAAAACAAAGTACAATTGCATTTTGAAAATTTTAGGACAATTATGAGATGAAATAAAATAACAAAAAACAGCATTGGATGGAACCAATGGAGGGGATGGCACCTGGGTCTGATGAAAGCTGGGAAGTATGGAAATTGTTGAAAAGACTGCATACAGGTACAAGAAGATCCACACTGAACTGCTCTTTGTGATTGTGGTGACATGCAGACAACACATATGTAAACCTGCCCTTGATGCCCCAATCAGTGTACACTTGATGACATCATGACAGAATGGACAGATTTAGTGAACAAGTTCTGTTTAATATGTCCATGTTGTACAATTTTTGTATTTTATATTTTAAACTTTATGCCATATAGTATGCCTTATATTAATTGTGGTGTTTCTAACAAACAAAGAAAGTTGAGAGAAGGATGATGAGAGAAGAAGGAGGAGGAGGAGGAGGAGGAGGAGGAGGAGGAGGAGGAGGAGGAGGAGGAGGAGGAAAGAAAGAAGAAAGAAAGAAAGAAAGAAAGAAAGGAAGGAAGGAAGGAAGGAAGGAAGGAAGGAAGGAAGGAAGGAAGGAAGGAAGGAAGGAAGGAAGGAAG
>NW_020769329.1:2950508-2961385 GCF_900518735.1 Pseudonaja textilis | reverse complement strand
AAGAAAGAAAGAAAAAGAAAACAAACAAACAACACTGGCATTTTAATGAACACTTTGTAACCATAGAACACATAGTCTTTGGTCTATTGATTCAGGCACACCATTTAATTGATTTTCTTGAACATAAAATGCCATATGTTCCCTGTTAAGTAGCCTGTTTACTTAATAGAACAATAATAGAGTTAAGTAACCTGAATTAAGTATACGCCTCATGGAATTGGTTGAATTGAAGAGGCACATAAGTTAAGGTAAAAAGAATCTGTTTCATAGAATGATCTATCAGAATTATAAGAATACACTGTGAAATTCTGTATTAATCAGGTTGTAAAAGAAAAGAGGACTTACAAAGATATGCTAATATAAATCTAAGATGTTTCTTAGTTACATGTGCCTAGTCAGCATCTAGTTTCAAAGTTTTTTGAAGAACTTTTTGAGGCCTAAGTACATTAAATCCATAGTAGCTGATGCTAGTTAGTATAAACATCTAATATCGTGGTAGTATTGAATATATTACTTAATTAAACTCTCAGAAAACAACCTTCTTAGTGAAAAGTTTGCCCATGAATGATACGGCTCTCACAGAATCATTTCTCAGAAGTTAAATTGATATGGAATTGTTTCGTGCCTACCTAGAATTCTATTTATCACTTATCTTATCTTTTGTCTTTATTCCATGCTTATTGGTTGGAAACACACTGTAGACAATACTGGGAGACTGTCAATAAGAGGTCCAACAATATCCTAATAAACAAAGAGGGCCCTAAAATTCTTAAATTAAGGGTTCTTAAATTTTATTTACTTTGTATTTTTAATTAAAAGCAAAAACTAAATGCTTAAAATGAAATAAGTGAGCTAGTTAAATGCTGAATGAAGTATGGCATAGATCAGGGGTGTCAAATTTGTGCATCACTGTGGTGTCATGTGATGTATTGGGACGTTTTTTCCCCCTTTGCTAAAGTGGGCGGGGACAGGGCCAGCACGTAACACATCTGGTTCACAGACCGTGATTTTGACATCCCTGCCATAGATGGACCAGAAGCAAGCTGAGATTGATCTGAAGCTAGGAAATTTTGGCCTTATCTTGAAAATATTTGGCTTTTTTAAAATCGCGATCTAGCATATAGCTAATGTGAATAAAGAATAAGAATGCAAAAGAATTGTGAAATATCATAAAACATTTAAGCTAAAGGAAAGTCATTTGGGGGGAAAAGTTCAATTTTGTTAAAAGGATATTATTAATTAATTACCCAAAGTTATGAAGTTTTAAAGTTAATAAAACTATTTTCTCAAATCTAGCTATTTTATATGGTGTAAGGAACCAATTAAAAATGAATTTTGAGACAAATAGTTTATTATACTCTATGGAATCAGTGCAAAAGTTAAATCAATCTGTACTCTATTTCTGCCAGGTTGTTTTTCAATGTGACTTATCTGCTATCTTTTTTCTTAGTCTTTTTGTAGGGTGGGCAGTGTGGAAGGGATCAATCTCATAAAATAATTAATTGTAAGAAATTTCCAAAATATTATTTTTAACCTTTAAGGTTATGGGACATAGACCTATTTATGTGTTCACAACCATTAGCAATATCTATGGAATGCTAAGTTTGAAGAGTAATTTCTACATTGCTGACAGGGACCCAGTTCATTGGGTTTATGGATCTTTGACTTTCATGTGAATACCAAAAGCTTTTCTTCCAACAAATTATTAGTAAGGAAGGAACAGTTTAAAACAGTGGTCTCCAATCTTTCTAGCTTGGTGGCCCAGTGGTTGGAGACTCTTCTTTAGAAAGAAAGCCTTTCTAAGAATGCAGAAATTGTTCTCACAACTTCCAGCTTTAGAATAACCACAACTCCTTGTATTTCCTAAAACTATACATTAAAATATCAGAAAACATTGAGATTTGAGCTAGAATTATCTGTCGTGTGCATTTCATTTTTCCCAAGTCTTTCTTTCTAAAATATTTATGGGCTGCCTTAAAGACCACAAATTCTTCAAAAAGAAGCCTGCAACAATATAATTAAACCATTTAATAATAAAATAATGTAGATTAATAAAGTTAAAGAAAACAAATACAGCACTCCACAGTTAAATCTTCCTTCCAGAGTACTAAAATCAATCATAATTAATGTTTCAGCTAAAATACAAAACAACAAACAGTAAAGTTTACTCTACAGTGCCTAAGGATGATACAAAGCTTTGAAACAATCACCTGAGGGGCAGCAACAGCAAAACACTTCCATATTGTTGCCAAACCCCTCCAAAAACCCCAGCTGAGATAAGCTGGACTTGAAAATAGCTGGTTGTTATGCTTGCCATGATGGGTAATGATAGAGACCAAATGGCTATTCAATGTCATCATAAATCAAAAACTCTTCAATTTTACATTTTTTTGCACATAGAAAATTGTAGATGCTACTTTACTATATACATTTTTGTATGCACTTTTCCTGAGCACTCACATTTTGGCAAGTCATGTTTGGTCATGAGAAAATATACCTGATGTTTGCTTTTCTCTTACACATTTTGAAGATGTCTTTCATGTTGCTTTGTGGACCATTTTCTCATTTCTTATGCTTAAAATGTGATGTGCTATTTCCTAAGTAAGCAATAAAGCTAATTATAATATTTACATGCAACCCATATTTAAACAATTTAAAATATCCATATCTCATCCTACATTCCTATTCTGTATTCCTCTATGTAGGCAGCAAATCCAAAGCTGAACTCAGTTTCTAAAAATCCCTTTGATGTTAAACCATAATGCAATTTCATCAAGCACAGTGTTATTTGATATAGTAATTAAGACCAACATTTTTTAAAAAAAATCTATACAACACATTCCAACAAAATGGATACTCACACAACTTTATCAAAAAGTCCCTGACCACCATACCCAATACAGCACAATCAACACAAACCCTAAAATGAATTATGCTGCCATACATCAAGAATATCTTAGAAACCAAAATAGACTATTACAACCACATGGAATCAGCATAGCACTCAAGCCAACTAAAGCCCTTTAAAACACCCTGAGCAAACCAAAAGGCCCAGGAACTCCAGAAGAAAAAAACTGGAGTCATCTATAACATACAATGTACAATGTACAACTACAATAACCACTATGTAGTACAAATAGCCAGAAGGCTGGCAGAATGCATCCATGAATTGGCACTGAGAAGTCATGATGATTTTTTTAAAAAAATTCACAACATATAGATAAGATATTTTTTTTTTTACTGTGAGGACACTGGCCCACATTAAAAATGAAATTCTGTTGCTTGCTCTCAAGAGAAAGTGTATATCTCCTCAAACACATACATAACACACATATAGATATGCTATATACATACATAAATATATACTTGCACCATACTTGTGTGTGTATGTGTGTGTGTTGCTGTTGTTGTTGCTGCTGCTGCTGTTGATGGTATATGGAACAAACTTGTGACTGAATCTAGATTTTCTGCTTCGGATACTACAAAGCCTCCTCCCAGAAGGTAACAAGGAAAACAGGTCATGAAGAGGATATGTAGGATCCCAGACAATCCTGTGGACTCTGCTCAAGCATAACTTACATACTATGTCCTGGATAGGCACTGCTATGCACACTTCACCAGTGTCTCACTGTTGAGTGACCAAGCTAGTCTACTTGTTAGAAACTTGATGCTTCTAACCACAGGTGAATTTAACCATAGTTTCAATTGGGAAAATATGACAATCCTAGACCAGGCCAAGTCCAAAAATGCCAGGGAATTTCTAGAAGCCTGGTACTCTGACAAATCAGTCATCAATAGACACATAGACATTAACAACACCAATAAACTATGCAAAAGAGACAATCAACCAGCCCCAAAGAGAAAAAGACTGAAGCACCTCTCCACTGGTATTCAGCATTCAAATCAGCATAGATTAATTCCAAGGTTAACTTCAGACTAACAATCAAGTGAGCAATACCTGAATCAAGAAAGTATCAAAGAGCCATCAGTAAACAGCCCAACCAAACAATTTCTAAGACTGCCCCCACAACACAGACAGGCAAGATACCAAAATATAAACAGACAGCAAACAGCAATCCTGACTAGCACTGATGATGTTACCTAGTTAGGGTAATGAAATGTCTGCAAGAAAACAAGCATGCTCAGAGAACACCAAGAACCCCTCATTTTTGAAATCTAAATACAGCATAGTCCACTAAAATGTCTCTCACAAAAATTTAGTTTGAAAATTCAACTACCTATCTACCTACCTAGATTAACAGTAGAAAACTTCCAAAGTTGCTTCAATTAAAATAATAATTAATGTGCCGAGTTACATTAAATCAAAAAGTGATTTTTTTTCCCCTCTAAAATGTTGCCCTGATAAAACAATTGAAATTTCAGAGAACTTTTCAAAAGTGAGATTACTTTAAAGAAGCCCAAACAATAGTAGTGAGTGCTAGGATGGTGAAATTTCAACTTCTGACAGATGTCTTCTATCTCAAAAAAATTGTTTTGATTTACCAAAATAAACTCCCCCGAGGAATGGATAACAGCAGAAAACTACTGCAGATGTTGTCCATCATTCTATACTACAAAAATTTATAAAAACCTGTTTAAAATTGGGAAAGTCAGAGTTTAAAGATATATTGGAAACAATTCAAAGTAAACTGCATTACTGGGTTAATTTGTACTGGAAAAAGTTTTTTGTAAGTGTTTGATAATATTAAAATAGGATTTTTGATAGTAATCCTTAGATCAAAAAAAGCTGCACAAAGGTGACTGCAGATCTGGCGGGGGAAATGATTTGCTGGAAAAAAATATGAAATACTAGAAGCTGTGCCCCTGGGGTACTGACACAAATTAGTTTTTAATTAATCTATACACCTGTAAGAAGATAAAGAGAGAATTCAACTGTGTTTTGACCATTGGATATATGAAAATTGTTCAAACTGTGATGCCAATGAAAAAGCAAGCTTTAAAAGCATCAGCATTTATTTCACGTAGCCTACAGAGTGCTGCCTAAGCTTCGTCATATGAAAGTACTAAAAGCACACAGTGGAGAACATTATCTCAGCTTGCAGTAATCAGTCTAAGAAGATTAAATGGTTGAATCTTTCTTTCAGTTTTGTTTCCTAAGCTGATTTTATCTTCATTCACAGCATAACTACAGAAGATGAGTGGCAAACTTGGCAAGGAATTGTTATTCTTCTGGGTCTCATCTCTCAAGGTGCTTCTTGTTTGCTTTGCCTACTCTAGCTGCTTTGCCTGTTTGGTCAATCACACATTTTCTTCCTTATTTTTTAAAGAACTCGTGTATTTTTTTTTCTCACATTTTCTTGCTTTGCTCTGGGCAGAAAAAGATTAGGAGACAGCAATCCTAGAGCTTTGAAGCTCCTGCTCCAGCCGTGACAGCGTGGCTTCCCGGTGCTTTTTTCCAACAGGGAAAAAAAATGAAGATAGATTGAAACCCCAAGAGCTTCAGGGGTCTTCAGGGGATTGGGAGTGTCTTGAAGCTGCAGATTTTGTCTTCAATGTGCTATTGAGAAAAGTGAGGGCATGCTATAATTTTAATTAAACCTGTACCATTACAGAGTCATCAATCTGGATTGAGCTTCTGTTGTTCCCAAGGGTTAAACAACATCTCAAGAGTAACAGCTTCTTGCAAATCATTAAAGATGGATCACTGACCCAGCTTCACTTATAAGTCGGTGCTCTTTTCCTTATGGAACAATGAAGGATGAAGCAAAGCCAAAAATAAAAGATGAAGCAAAGCTCATCACTTCCCGGGGAATTGGAAAAAGATGTTTGCTTGATGAGGTGTAGGCCACAAAGAGAAGTCCCATCCTTGGTGTACACACTGCATTAAAGTTCACTAGTTTTCATTTCATCCACACTTACCAAGATAATTGCTGATTTATTTAGCTGGGATGGGGTGGTAGTAACTTTATTTTTAAAAAAATTATTCTATTATTTCAGGACATGCAATTCTGGCTCAAGGGTTGCATTGAGTTTTTCACTGGCTTGCCAAGCTTATTTCCAAAACAAGTGGTGATGAGACAAAATAAAAATGTATATATTATTTTATTATGCTTACATGTAAATGAAATTAAAATATATTATGATTAGCTTCCAATCATGTATTTTCTGTGATATTGTCACATTACTTATGAAGTTAGCTGAAAAATCATGAAGTCCACCAACAACTCTTGAATATTTTTACATTTTATGTAGGTGTCCAATAGCTGTTGAAATTTTAAATTTTACATCGGTGATAATGTCTAGAACCTGAACAGAGAGCACAACTAGAAAGAAGAGACTATGATGTGGTCATCCAGATAGTTTTATTTTGCAAGTAGTAGCATCCCCATTCACCTTGGCCAGTAAGGAGGTATACTGGGAGTTGTAATTTAGTTTGTTAAATCAAAGAAAGCAAACTTTAAAATGACATTTAAAAATTATGACAGTTTGTTTCAGATTTACAGAAAAATAAATACAATCAATCAGTGGAATTGTGTATCTCTCTATGTGTGCAGGAAATTTTATCAGATAGTCACTACCCCTCAAGGATTTTAGTATACTTGGTTGATATATTGAGAAATTAATATTTTTAGCCTTTGAGAATGGCACTCAAATACATCTGTAGTCCAAGAGGGGCAGCCTTCATTCAGCAGCATAAGTCAAAAATGCCTTTGAGACTAATTTATTTCCTGCTGCAGGTTATATACTCAGTACAGTACAGAACTGTACAGTAATAGAAGTAATGAAACAGAAGAACAAGCCTTAAAGTCCCCAGCATATTTTTGAAGAGAATGTAAACCCTCTAATATATTTTCTATTATTGATTTGCCCAATGCTTCTGATTAAGTTCTTCTAAAAATAAAATTTGAAGGTTTATCGCCTACCCTAGCTTATTGACTATATATGAATCTGTCCAGGGGTGCAATACAACCAATATAAGAATCAGTTTGGTGACTGTGCACTTTGCGCATATGCTCTGCTTTAAGAAAAGTAATACTTACCTTCAACTGCAGCTGAAGAAAACAGCTGAGGTGTGGCAAACCACTCTGGAGCACAAATCAGCTATGCTCTAACAAAAAGACATGAAGCACAGGAAAGAGTAGGGGTGGGCACGCAGGCCCACATGCTCATCAGAGTGAACTGTTTCAGAGCCAGCTGATCATCAGAACAAGGGGTTTGCCAGAATTGGTCTGAACCAGGAGAATCCCACCCCTGAATCTGTCCCTTACTGCTTATGGCTTTTCTGATTTCAACTGACTTATAGAAAAGATACATCACTCAATGTTTTATATAGTATCATGTATGGCAACTTAATCTTCCATGTGGATTTAGAAAGCATGGTGATTTATCTGAATTGTATTTATAGTGACCATTTCCCCCTTTTATATTTTTGTTTCTTCTTTTTCTTCTTAGTCCTATGGAGCAAAGTTTACTTGGAAATATCATTTTCCATTCAGAAGGTGTCCTTTGCTTGCCATGATAGTTGTCCTTCATGCAATTCATTTTTTCCCCTTTGTTAAGTGAAACCTTTAAGACCTTGGGTGATATTTTCTTTTACTGATGAAAAGAAACCATATTGATAATCATAATATTAACAGTGATAATAATTGTGTTTAAGAGATTCAATTGATTAAGAGAAACCCTGCACTGTCATTTGCCTGTTTTATAGCAGAGAAGCCAATGTAGAAAAAAAAACCAACTGCCCCACCTTGGACTGTAAAAAGATACAAAAAAGAATTATTAAAAAAAATATTATAGGCTAGTTGTGGCCAATTTCATATATATAATATACATAATTCATATATCAAATATAAATTATTTTCTACTGACAACAACATTTGGAAGATAACCATTAATTTAATTCATGATAGAACTGTGAGATTATAAAATTGGAAGTGCTGTCTAAGTCAAGTCCAACATGATGCTTGATATAGGAATCTAAATTAAAGCTTTCATGATAGATGGCTCCAGCCTTGCCTTAAACTCATCCCATGAAGGAAAGCTTACTATCTTTCTGGATAAATGTTTTTTGTCAAGCAACTTTTGATAGAGGCACTAGGGACATGTATTGAAGATAAGGCTGTGATTAGCTACTAATGTTATAGTTGTATGCCAGCAAGATGGGGGCTGCATAAAGACACCTGAAGGCCTGAACAAATCAGAAGTGTCCATTTTTAAATGGAAAGATTAGTATTTTCTAAAAGGTATAAAAAGATGTTTAAGGTAAAAATCAGTACTAAAGTCTAAGTTGGTCAGTGTCAGCTTATTTATAGCCGAAGGAACTATGTCACAAATCAAAACCCAAACAATTGTCACCTCCCTTGATTTTTATTTACTTATTCATTAATTCATGCATTCTATTTTTATCCCTCTGAAATCTTAGGACTCACAACAGTTACTGTGTTACAGCAAAAATAACAATGACTTCAAGTAACATCCAGTATAGAACACAAAAACAAAATCAAAGTAGGAAAGAATAAGAACAAGAGGCACAAGGGATGTTACTGAAAGCCTGTTTGAAAAAAACTAGTTGTGTATATGTGCAGTTGAGGGGCAATGTGATCTCAGTGAAAAGTCTATTCCGTAGTACCAGTGTTGCTACAAAGAAAAACCTTCTAAATCTGATTTCTCTGATGTTCTGTCAATGTGGGCCCACAGGTCCCACTCTCTACATGATTTATCAGGCTGGGCCAATTTTAGTTGTGGGAGGCAATCCCACAGTTATCCACGTTCAAACCCATTAAGGCTTTTTACCAACACTTTAAATTATATTTGGAATTTAACTGTTCAGCTGTGCAGGGCCCATAGTACAACTGTAGTAAATTCCCAATATTGGGAGCAGTTAAGGAACAGGCTACCACACCATTCTTGATTTATTGTTATTTCTAGGTAATCTTTAAAGGCTGTCCCATGTAAAGTGCATTCTAGTAGTTAAGTGAGTGATGATGATAGCATGCATTGCTATCACTAGGTCCTTCAACACCCAGTAAGGACACAATTGGCATATCACCTGAAACTGGGCAAGGTGTCCCATTAGCTATAGCCTCCACTTGCTGTTTAAGCAGGATCTGTGAATCTGGAATGATTCCCAAAATGCAAACCTGATCATGGACAGATAGTGTCTATCTGTTCAAAGATTATATTGTGACCATAAGCAAACTCTGATTTGTGAGGAGAAACTCCATCTTGTTTGTGTTTGATTTGAAAATGTTCTTTCCCATCCAGATCTTCCATGGACTAGGAGAGAACATCCTCTCCTACCCATCCCAAGTCAATAATATATAGTTTTGGATGATCACCCTCAATGTAGAGAATGTAAAAAAAATCATTGTCCACCAGAATACCATGAACTGTTACTGCTCTGACAGAATGTCACTGTCACATATTAAGTACTGATTTTTTACACTGTACAAGGTCAACAATTGGATAGCTGTTCAAGAGATAAATCCAGAGGAAAAAAGGAAACAATCAGAGCCTGGATAGGACAAATATTTGGAAAGTATCTAGACATTTGAGGCAATAAAAGATGCCAAACATTTTCATTTTGTTTTGTAGAACAAAAAGAATTCTGAAATATGCTTTTCTTCTCAGACTTTAATGTTTTCATTATTTTCTCCAACGGTGTATGTTAGCTTCTAACATCTTCAGACCAACTCTATGAAGCTGTGATAAATTACTTAAGGGTAGCTTGTTTATGCAATTTGGTATACATCCATTTTCTTTGTATTCAGACAACTGAAATTGCATTTAAGGCTAGCTGGCTGTTGGCTGGCAACATCTCAGATTGGCTGTGACTTCATCTGAACATCCTTCATGGTTTAGTTCAAATCTATTTGAAACAATATTTCCCTCTAAAAAACCAAAATATTATTCTTTATGTAAAAATATTTTATGTGTATTCAAGTCTAATAATCTAGCCATATATGTTATATATACTAAAAAAACCTTTCTTAATTAAAGATACAGTTGATGAAGGAACAATGATTACCTTCCTAGGAATTTTTTTTTCAAGAAGTCCTTAAAGCATTATTTTTTATAGGCCCTTCACTTCTGAATTAAAATTTCTGTTTTAAACATTGCTAATATTTTGATTTTTAATTTGATTTTTAAATTATAAATAGCTGAGATACTTATAGACAGGAATAAGCCAAGCTTAAATAAATAGAAAATATATTCCACTTTGCAATGGTCAAGAATATATTCCAAAAGCTCACAGGAAAGATATCAGGGTGATAGCTGTGTTGCTCCCTACCAGCTGGTAGCATATGTGCTGGAGGTTATATATATTGGAATGGTCAGTTCTTGACCTGCATTAGAATTTGTGTCTCCAGTGAATATATCAAACTCAAATATCACTAAGGAAAGACAACAACTGTTGCATAGGTATTAGCTCCAAATTACAATACATCTGCCTTCTTATGTTTATGGGGATTTTCAGTCATCCAGGTCATGGTGTCCCAAAGGTGCTTTTTCAAAAGGCAACTGGACTTTCTTGTTTATTTTTCCTTGAAGACATTTCACTTCTCATCCAATAAGCTTCTTCAATTGTGACTAACAGAAGAATTGTGGAGAACAGAAGAATTTATGTTCCTTGCATCATCTGGTCTTAGTTGTCAACATCCATCTTGAGAATTCAAGTATAGCTCCAGGATTATTACATTTCCAAAAACCTTACTATTTATTGAATACACTGCATTATAATGTTGAGGCAAAACTAACTCTGAGGTTCCAAAACACCAGTTCATAGAATTAAATAACAATTTTCCCAGACAAACCCCCAGCCTCTCATGTAGTCTATGTAAACAATTATCTTTGTTATGGGAACCGTCTGTGTTATGTCCTGAGGACTCAAGGAGTTCTCACTCAGGTCCACTCAC